>JBBIGA010174527.1:0-16182 GCA_037576975.1 Alestes dentex
CCATTTGAACTATGCGCCAGGCGCGATGTTCACTTTTCCTACAGGCAATATAGCGTTTTGCGCTGGCCCCTCCCCCAGAGACAACTGCGTTTAAGACTTCAGACAATGCGCAATCGAACCTGAAAATCGGGCCCGTAGTCTCATTGGTGATACATTTAGAAATTGCTAAAGTAGTGAGTAGTTAGGCCTGCTGAGTTTTGTTTAATTAAATCATTTATGTGAGCTGTACTGTAAATAAAAAAAAACTCTTTTTACATTTTAATTTAGTTTATTAACCCTATAGTAATGCCTGAACACACCACAGCACAGCACACAGTGTGAACAATGTGAAATTCTTTTTTCTGTATTTAACCCATTCACCAAGTAAAGCAGGGGGCTGCCACCAACGAGGGACGCCCGGGGAGCAGTGTGTGGGGACGGTACCTTGCTCAAGGGTACCTCAGTTGTGACACTAGCAGTTGGGATTCGAAGCCACAACCTTTAAAGCCCCAGGTGGCCCAACCTGTTTTTTAAACATACACCAAAGCACGTTCACTAGTCTAAGGTAACTATTCCGAAGTTTAAATGCTTACTGGGGGAGTATAAAGCGCACGAGCACTGGGCTGTGGAGCAGTGGAACTTCATTCTCTGGCGTGAAGGAGCTGGAGAGAAGTTTTTGATCCAGAACTAATCATTCAAATTCACAACCTGACTCCACTACTACTGTCGTGGCTCAATGCAATCTAATCCTCACAGCAATATTCTAACATCTTGTGTAAAGCCTTCACAGAATTAGAGAGGTAGCGGCTGTTACTGCAGTGAAGAGGAGACTGCGTATTGGTACTCTTGATTTAAGAAGAAAGGCCGGATAAGCAGGTGTTTGGATACGTTTGGACATGTACTGTAGCTTGTTGCTTTAAGTGACTCCTGTGGAACAAACGAATGGTCAATTATTGATGATTATTCAAGTGATATAAACACACGTTATATAAAATATTTTACTTCATACAGTTTGTTACTACAGACATGCAAAATCCTACTAGTGTGGGTTTCCTCTCTTTCGGTGATGCTCATAAAAGCAACATAATAGTTCCCCCAGTGGATAATCTTGTATATGGTTTAACTGTAAGCTGTGTATTCTGTGTTTGAGTCAATTCAAACATCACACACTAAGCCAATTTATCAAAAACTTAAATTTCAAGTAAATCCGTGTTTAAAATGTGGCATCCGTAAAAAGTCTAGCATCAGAGTTTCAAATTGAAGGGCACATCTGTGCTTCATTTTCCGTTCTCACAGACACTTTTTGACTTCTGATATCACGATGCCAATGATTGCAGTCTATCAGCTTCCTTAGCATTTATTAGTCAGTGAATTCCCAGGCTGGGTGCTGATGTTTTATCTAGAATCTTTGCAGTCTCACTTTCAGTAAGTGTTCAATCTGCTTTACGACATATCTGGCCTCCTGACTGATTCTGAAAGACAAATGGTGTGTAGACAGTGATGCGCTGGAGCTTAATGTGTCTGAGCTGCAGATCACACGCTGAGGGATTCCAAGTCGTTGCCTGTTTATTCTGATACTGTAATCTTTTCTTCTGGAAGTCTTAGGCAGGTCAGCTGCCTGTTTTAGTAGCTATCTGCTGCTGCTACCTGCTGCCTCAACCCAGTAAGCTGACCAACTACTTGCTGATGTTTTCTATTACTGGCCTATTTTATTATTATTCAGTTGATAAAGACCCCCAAGACTCCAAGCATGATGGCTGCTGATAGGGATAAATGTTTGTGCATATATGGCAGTCCAGGCTAAAATATGCAAGAACAGCATTCATTGCTGTGGGCTGAATGGAAAGCCGTATGTAAATGTGTCGTGACATCTTAACCACAAAAAGTCTTCTTTTGTAACTTAGTTTCCATATTCTTTACAAATGTATATAAATGTATATGTACATATCAAATACATAAATAACTCCCTGATATTAAGGGAAAATTATTCCCCAACGTTGTCCAGGCGAAGCTAATGGGGGGAGGGGTGCGGCTGGAAAGGCTGGAGGGTGTTGGAGTGTTCCTAATTTGCATAGTCTTGCATATTCATAGATCTTAAGCATCCTTTTGAAGAGAAATGCATAGAGATGGACCAAGGTAATTTGTAGTAGCAGTTTCTATCACAAAAATAATAAAATCTAATTCATTATTCAGCTGTTTAAATGACACTTTGAAGGGTATCGAAGTCTTAAAAAGTAAAGCTGTTTAGCTGTATTACTAGTCTTAAAGAATGCGACTGTAAAAGTGTGGAAATTGCAGTCTGGTCCTTAGTCTAGTCCTGTGAGATTAAAGTCATTATGAATGGAAAATCATAATATATTTTTCTTTCATGCTATGACATGTTTGAGCGAAACAAGGTTGCAGTAAGCATAGCTATACACACAAAGCTGCCACATTTAGCTCAGCCAGACACCAACAGTTCCACCAACTTGGGATGATCGATACCCCTTCCAAAGGACATTCTGTACAATTGTAGTGTGGCAGTGTAAGAAAGACACTGTCCAAAATTTTGATGCTCACGTTATTTTATAATCCAGACTCAATATAAATGAAAGGTTTGCTATTTTAATCGCATTTATGATCAGTACTGAGCATTGTGAATTGTTTAAATAATTTTTAAAATAATATATTTAATCTATAATGTATTTATTTATAATTTAGTTATTTGCATTAGTAACAGATATTTGATGGTTAACGCAAGCTGGCTGACATTAATGTTTAGATTTATGATGTCAGTTAATTACATTTTCAGTGTTTGAGCTGTGTATGATCTGCATTCTCTTTGCTCAAGAGGGATCCCATCGCACAGACGCACTTGCACAGGATGGCCGAGGGGTCTAAGGCGCTAAGCTCAGGGTTCCTCTGAAGTAAGGTTTCTGGTCTCCGAATTGAATCTCACTTCTGACATGACTTTGGGGCCCCTGGGATCAGAAAGCCGTAGGTTTGAATCCCAGAACTGCCAGGGACACCACTGAGGTAGCCCTGAGCAAAGTTCTCTCCCCACACATTGCTCCCTGGGTGCTGTGTTGCTGGCTGCCCACTGCTTCACTTGGTGAGTGGGTTAAATACAGAGAACAACTTTGTGCTGTTCACACTGTGTACTGCGCTGTGGTGTGTGTATGTGTGACAAATGGAGACTTTACACCACCATGACTAAGAATAGCAGTCAATGTGGCATCTACCTCTCTTTTCAGGGAGCCTGATACTATTGGTTACTGTTTTTTTTTCTTCCACTGGTGCATTATGGCATAATCAAAAGTCAGATGCATTAGAGAAGGGCAAAGTCATTATATTTAGATGGAAGATTACAGGAAAATGAGAAATATCTCTTTAAATGGTATAACATGAAGAATCATATTTAAGATGACCAGGGATATTACAAGGTTAATGGAGCTGATTCTTGACCATAAAACCATTTTGTCTCCAATCCAGTTAGTCTGTCCTTAAAGTTTGTCCGACAACATGAAAAATATGATTTAAATCCTGCTCTTGAGAAATGCTATAATTTATTGTTTTGGAAGCTGCGCCTCTTCGTCGGTATGTCATGGAGGAGAATGGAGGCTGGCGCTGTGCTGGTAATATGTTTGAATTTGTTCAGAGCAAAGAGTTTGATTTCATTCAAAACCCGTCGTAAAGTTTCTGTGGTTTACGCTCACAGTTACGACTCTCATCTGGAATCATGGAGGTTCTCTGTGAAGACCTGTAGCGAATAAGAAGTGACACCTAAGTAAATCTGTCTGCAGGGTCACAAACTCCAGCCGTTGGACCCCAGAGCATAGCACGGTTTAGTGTTCCCCCGCTGCAAATAATCTCAATGACTTTTAAAGTCAGTTTATTTACATCAACTTTGTAATAATATGCAATAAATCACAATTTGCCTTTATTCTTGAAAGTTATGACTCTACAGTTGTCTCAGTAGCTCAGAGGTACTCTGTCATCAGTTGTGGACTGTAGGCGTGGAGACATTGGAGACTATACACAGAGCTATTAGAGGTTAAGAATATCAGTTTTAGAGGCCTGCCCCCTGACCCAGCCCACAAAATATTGTTTTTCAGGCCAATTTTTCACTCTTGCGCACTCTTTGTTTCCTTTTTTGTCATAACATTAGCTATGCTTAGTGGATGTTTAAGGTGTGGCTGTGAATGTGCCCCCATGGATGGAGTAAAAAGATGTGTTGGGTCAGTGGAAAGGCCACAGTAGATCCATGTTCTCATTTATTTTTGATACGTCTTGTCGTTTGTTCGTTATTCCTGTTTTTCCGGCAAAAACGATTTGCAAAAGTATTGGCACCCTGAACTTTCAGATAGTCCTGCTCGGACACGCTTCGTCCGAAACCCACCAAAGTTCATGTGATACTTCAGGCCAACTTCCCCGACACACAAACGCGGTCGGTGATGACCTGCACTCATCTTTTCCTTGTCTTTTGCTCATCCCTTTCCCCCCCATTCACTTCCATTCATTTTTAACCCCATTGAAATGAACGCAGTTTCAGAAGAAGAAACTTTCAGGCTCCATACAGTGATCAAACCTTATGAAACTTCATATGAGACCTCAGGCCACGCCCCCACAGACACACCTGGTTAAATAGAACAATATGGCCAAAAGTATTGGGACAGAGCTGTCATACGAAACTATGTGGACAAAAGTATTGGGACACACACTAATGCTATGCTAATGCTATTTTTATGCTAATGTTATGTTAATGCTAATGCTATGTTAATGCTAATGTTGTGCTAACGCTGATGCTAATGCTAACACTAATGCTAACGCTATTGCGGTGTTCTGCATTTGAGCAAGCACACTTTGCATTTTCTCTGCGGAAATGCAGTCTAGTTAAGTTAAAAATCCCTCCCTGTTAGTGCATATGATTTGAGTTTGGGTCAGGTTTGGGTTTCAGATTTGGCAGAACCAGTCAGGCCTGACTTTACAAATGAGACATGATCCAGTGTCTGTTTCTGTTTAGTTTGTTTAGTTCTAAGGGATAAGGAGAGGTGGAAAATGACCTTAAGAAATATAAATATGACAGCTTTTGGTACAAAAATACACCATTCACATAAAGAGAAAATGTAGTATATTGGGCTTTTAGAACCTGTGAGAAGTTAAGACTTAAACTATTGCTAGCCTAATGTTACAGTGCAGTGGCGCTGTGTGAAACTGAGATTTACTAATGGTCTCTGCACTATGAATGCAGATTTCATTCATACACAAAATGCTTTATGGCTCAAGACGAACAATGAAGCCTTTGTATCTTATGCACATGAATCATGCTTGTTCCATATGTATTTCCATTGCGCTTTCCATTTGTAAATATTTAATTTATTTAAGTCCACTTCATGCTAGGTTTAAATGTTTCAGTCAAGGACCTTCAGCTTTAGCCCACCTGTTACTCACCTGACCCCAAATCACCTGTAAGTCCACAGTCTCAGGTCATTGCTGACGACTGTCCCCTTCCCCCTCACCCCCCCTCCCCTGAAAAATACAGAATTAAATCACTTGCTTGGACAGTCTTGCTTTTACTTGCGTCGTACTTTGAGTGCTGCTTGATCAAATGACCCTTGATCCCAAGGACATGGCTGGGCAGAACATTGTTTGTCAAATCCTTCAGAAGCTTTGGAGAGGTTGCTAATGGTTTCCCTTGCCAGGGTGTGGAGAAAGTGTGTGTTTGCCCTGTGTTTGGCCTGCCATAGCCGGTCGGTTTGGTTTGATTCTCATGTTTTATCATGACCTAAGGCCTTTGAGGTCGAGTGAAGTGTTTAAATAGTTGGCACCGGCTCATCAACAAAAGCTACTCTTTTTGGCCACAAATAGGCTCGCCTCTGTGTGCATGGAGTGGTTTTAGGCATTTGCCTGCTTTATAAACACTCTTTGCGTGGCCGTAGTGCAGTGTGTCGCCTGTACACAGCTGCTAGCCAGAGGAATACGTCATGGCATTAACAAATGACAATGTGCAAACACTCCAGTTACCCTAGTTACCCCCCCGTTTAACCACTCACTTAAGCACCAGTCAACACGGCAGGCCTGATTAAAGAGTTCTACAAAATGTAGAAATGGAAAAATGGAAAACCTAATCCTAGGAGTGTCTCTGACTGGAAGTGGGAATAGGTTTTTTAATCATTTTCCTATCGTATTTGCTATTTTGGCAGTGTCTGTATCGTTAAATAAACAATACACAAATATCCCCTGAAGAAGAAAAATATATATGGCTATGAATAATGATGTAATGTTTCTGAGCTGAAACCGATATTGTTTTGGTGGTCTGTGGTTCACCTGATGGTGTATTTGATGTGAACCTGGTGTATTGATGGTGTATTTGATGTTTTTTTTTAATCTCCCTGATCCACGTTCAGTGATATGATTACACAGCTATGCAAGCTTTTAAAACTGTTTTCCAGTAAAAGGTAAAAGTGCTCGAGTTACAGGGTTGTAAACAAGGTTAAATGTTCTAAAGCCATGAGATTCTGATTTAGGTTAAATGCACTCAAGCCACAAGATTCTAGTCAAGGTTACATGTACATGAACCACAGGATTCTGGTTGAGTTTAAATGTGCTTGAGCCAGGGCTTTCTAATCAGGGTTAAATTGCCTGAGCCACAGGATTTCGCTATAAGTTAAATGTGCTTGAGCCATGAAATTCTGATTTAGATTAACTTGAGTTTGAGCCATGAGATTCCAATCAAGGTCAAATGTGCTTGAACCACAATATTCCGTTTGAGATTAAATGTCCTTGAACCATGAAATTCCAGTCACGTTTAAATGTGCTCGAGCCATGAGAGGTTAAAATTTTGTGAAGAGCTGGGTGAGGCTCCTTCTACTGGAACTACAACAGACAATTGGACATCTCAAGCAGGAGGGAGGCTGTTGTTGCATGGAAATTATACTGTTAATCTTGAGAAACATATGACACGTTTTTATTAACTTTACATTGATTTCTTTTTGTTATAATTTCTTATTTAGAAATTCTCAGCTATAAAATACACTTTTAGTCCAATCCACATGTGCCGAATCGTTAAATAAGGTGAGGTGAGCCACTGTGTGAATCATCACAATCAGCCATTTGTGCTTAACACGGTTTTATAGCTGACATCTGTGTCACACGTCCACACTTCATCCATTTGAGTACTATGGTCTGCAGTCAGTGGTTTGCAGTAAGTGGGAGTTTATGTGTCTCTTCTGTTTACATATGATTACAATGGGTGTCTGCATACACACAGTTAGCAGTTCAGGATGAGTGAGTTTCTAGTGGGTTGTCTCTATTTGTTTAGATGTTTGCATCACATGTGGTCATGTGATCATCGAAAAATTTATGATATTGTGAATATAAAGCAATACTTTACAACTTGTACGTTATACTCACCATATCTTTTCTAATGGGTATTCTTTCTAGCTCCTGCATCCACTGTAGAGAGGATGGACACGAAGTTCTACCACCTCGACCAAGTAGATAGTTCAGAGAAACTTCTACAGCATCCATCGCTCTATGATTTGGGAAGGGTTTATATGGATATGGGCTAGGAGGCTAAATATCATGAGTAGCAGACAATGCAAGATGACACCTGCCTAGGAAAGCACAAAGATGTGCATGAATAGGACCTGTCAAAGGGCCCAGGATCCCACTGTAAAAGTAATCCCATCCAAATAAGGCTTATGAGTGGAACATTTACCCACATAGGATTGATAAATGACACCCCAAAGCCCAAAACCCAATAAAACATATTACTGGCTCATTTGCAAATTGCAGACATCAGTATTCTGAAGCTCAATATCTTGACATATATTTTGCCATATAGTGGTAACTGTTTGTACAGCTGCTGCACAACACTGCACAAGAGCAAAGCTTCTGTTCCTAACATAAGTTTCAGTTATTCCCCTTTCCATCCCTGTTCCGATGGCTTTCACTCGAGGTTCACAAGGTTTCCCTCCTTCCGAGTTGGACGTGCAGCAACTAAGTGAAGCTGTAAAAGCTAACGACTGTCCTTAAGTATAAACATGCAATCCCTTGACCTCAGCTGTGTACACAAGTTCAGAAGGGCAGTAAACACCGCTCACCCCAAGGCTTTGTTTATTACAGGTGGGATGCAAGGCAGCGATGGTGTTCTTCCAGTATGGAATCATGGCCAGTTTCTTCTGGCTGCTGGTTGAAGGCCTCTACCTGCATGCTCTCCTCGCCGTCTCCTTCTTCTCCCATAGGAAGTACTTCTGGTGGTACATTCTGATTGGCTGGGGTGAGTTTGCACACATGGGCCAACAGTAAAAAGGCTGATATATGGTTGTTGTGACGTCCTCAGCATCATTGACAAGCTTAAGCTGTGGTTGGGATGTCCCAAGTCGCTCGGGATTGTTTTGGTGACTTCAAAGAAATTTCAAGTCCAAGGGAATATAAACACTGAAAAATCTATTAAATCTTTGAGCACACTTTGATATTTTTCAAGGACCACTGAGATGTTAGTTAGTACTGATGATTCCATACCAACCATAACACTCAGCAATATAATTAACAGCATGAAGAACAACTCTCATCACCATAGTGTCATGAAGCAATGACAGCAAATATTTCTTTATGCAGCCAAGACAGTGTTCACAAGGAAAGAACTGCAAATAATCTTAAGATAATTTTGGATGAATTGTATTTGTAATATAATTGCCTCTTGTCTTAAAATGTAATTGTTTTTGTTTCAGTGTGTTTAATCAGAATTGTAGCGTTACAGAATTTGGTGAAACATCTAATTTACACATTTTCCACTTATCCTAGAAGAATGCGAAAAGCCAAGACTTGTTTGACATCCAAATTTTACTCACAAACACTAGAAGTCAGTAGTCACCAAAATAGCCCCAATCATTTTCTTAAAAAAGAATTGCACACTAAAACTTCTCTCAACCTGCCCAAATCACATTTAGACCTTCATTAAACCCATGCAGACTTTTGGATTTGGTGCAACACGATATTTTAAGAAACCAATTGGTGAAGTTTTGTTCATCTTTATAGCTCACAGTAAAACCACAGTTAAACCACATCTTCAGGTCTGTGCCGTCTTCAGCGAAGAGATGGATGTAATTTGAGTGATCTGAGTGAATCCTTTGTGGTATATTTTTACAGAATCAATGTGGGCTATTTGAGTGTCTGTTGAGTATTTAGTATTTGTTTGTAACATCAGCCTCACACCTGCAGTTTTAACTAAAAAAGCAATATTTGAACTTTAAATATGTCTTTTCTGATTGACTGTATCTGGGCTAAATGGAAAAATGTGTAAATTTGAGTTCTAGTTTAACAGTTCCTTTAATATAACTAGGTATGATGGTAGGTAATAGTAAGAGAGATGAACAATTACAATATCAGTTATCCAAAATGATATCTATCCAGCAGAAATATACTGAGTTTTGTATTGTTGGCAGCTCCTCATGGTTTATGTTCCCTGGTCAGTGTTTTTTCTTTGAAGCCCGCTGAGTTAAACAAAATGAAGTGGCCAAGAAGCTTACAGGCCAGTACACCTTGCATATTTTAGCCTCCAGAAAAATGCAAAGTGATCCTCTACATATTTGTTATAAACAAAGATTACTGGCTTTTAATTCTGTCTATCGGAACAGTATAAAGAAGAAAACAATACTATTTCAGTGTTATTCAAACTTCATCAGCTCCTCAGGACCATCATGAAAGGGCCCGCTACCGAGATCTGGAGTAAGAATGTAGCTCCACTGCTGTTAATGAACAGCAGTCACAACAACCACTTGACAGATTCAGTGATTTGGGTTCACTTTAAATAAAGACAGAAATATGGAAATTAATAGGTTATAATTAACCCTTTGTCTTTTGGCTACAGTTGGTGCTGTATAGTGCAACTTAAAATATACTGTTTTTAGTTGAATTTACTCAATTGGTTCATGGATCTCTTTAACTAATGAGTTGGCTCTGTGTGGATTTGTTTGTGTTCAGTTTAGTGTCACCAGTTGCATGGACTGGTTATCAAATGTGTGTTTAGCAACATTAAAATAATGAGACTATGATGGTCTGTGTGTGTGTGCATTTATCATTTTGCAAGGACTGAACGCCCTAATTACGTTAGGAAAACTTAAAAATCTGCATAAGACTGGATTTTTTGCTGGACCTGAAAAGAAAGTGCACTAAAATTGCAGATATATTGGCTTTTAGTTGATAAGGTTAAGCTACATGTTATGTTTAGGTGTAGTTCTCAAATGAGGGATACAGTCTTACACAAGTCAATGGAATGCCCTCACAATTATAGTAATATCAACATGTGTGTGTGTATTTGAAATGTTGATAGGAGTCCCCGCGGTCATCATCACCACATGGAGCGTTACAAAAGCTTACTTACATGATGTTGGGTAAGTTGTTGCTGTGTTTCTAAATTTTGCCTCGAACCCCTTAAAAGCCATGCTGCTTTTTAAAGCGGGTTTGTTTACATCTGCTTTATTGTGTCTAAACATTTATTCTCAAAGGCAGTTCTTTACAGATGTCCCATAAGAATTCACCCAGTCTTACCCCACAACATGGGTTTTTTTTGCTAGTTTGCTGTAAACAAATGAAAGCATGCTGCTCTAAATGACTGCCTATTGCTTTTGTATTGTGTTTATGGGGTCCAGCTTCACCTACAAGGCTTTCCTTAAGCTTAGTAGCACTAAACCAGCTGAGCCAAAGGCTAAAATCCTGAAAAAAAATCAGTTTCCTTTTGATTTTTTTCCTTTTCCTACAAAACACAAGGCCCATGGACACGAAGCAGGAAAACTGCTGTTCTGAAGAATCTCAAGGCTTTGCTCGTACACTTGAAATAAATGAGGTTTCGTCACTGAGGTCAGATAAGTCTAATTATAAAACGGACTTTACAGCTTGTGGATAGATACGAGGAAAGGATTTTGCTTGATTTTTTCTTTGCTTTTTTGATCGCTTGTCCTAGCAATAAGTAGTTAATTGTAATTATCATAGTCTTCAAGGTTTGTTGTTGTTCAAAAATAACCATTTTTGCACAGTTCCATCTATCGATCTATCTCTATCTATCTATCTGTCTGTCTGTCTATCTATTTATCTGTCTGTTTGTTTATCTCTCTCTCTCTCTCTCTATACATATATACAATACAAATACATTTCCTTAATTAATTACAAATCTATAAATCTGCTGTATATTATAAATACTGTATTTATTGAATGTTTTTTCAATACGTTTTTGTTTACATAGGAATATATATTTTATACTATAGCCTCACTACAAATAAATATACTGTTGTTATTTTGTTTTACATAAAAAGTAGATATATACAGCAGAAATGCTTAATGTTGAGTTTGATAATCACTTTTCAAATGCATTTTTGGATTTTAATTATACTGTCATTTCATTCTCAATGTCAAACAGCCATTCTCAGTTTTTATGGAATCTTCTTCAGCACCACTGATTATTCTGGAAAAAAGATGCTTGTCCTGCCATTTGCAACATTACAAGTTAGTCATATTATTTATGATAATGTGATAATGGAGGCAGGAGTTTGGTGAAACTGTATCAGATCCAGGTTTCAGTCTATGAGTCACACTTGCTGGAAGTGAAACGACCATTAAATGCAACTTAACTAACATGATCACACCAAACACGGCACCACCATTCAGTTTTATTTAAAATAGGTCCAGGTGCCATACTATAATGTTCCTAAATGGAAAATATAACTTCAGTGACTGATACAAATTGCTTTCTTCTGATTCTCTCTTCTACAGATGCTGGGATTTTATTGATGATAATCTCTGGTGGATCATAAGGACTCCTATTTTGATTATAATCCTGGTGAGTTGGCCTGTGTAATTGTAATGCACTGAGAAAAGTATATCGAGTGTGGAAGTTCCGTGTGAATGAAATATGTTACATCAACATGATTAATGTCAAAATTAAGTAAAGTGAACAACAAAATGGTCTGATGTTATACATTTTATTTATATTGAAATATTTGAATTTAGTGAATTCAGTGCATTACTTTATTTTTGTGTGCGTTTTGAATCTCCTACTTCTATAATGCACTGCCACTATATGTTTATTGTATTTAAACCTTGATAATTCTTCCTTTTTCCAGATGAATTTCATCCTCTTCATTTGCATCATCCGGATTCTCCGGCAAAAAATCAATTGCAGGGACATTGGCCGGAACGAGTCAAACCAATACTCGTGAGTTTGTGTTATGGTGGTAGGACTGTCACTATTGACTAAGTAATCTATTTATAAAGTAATCTAGCAATTAAATTTTTTGTTAAAGTTTTAGACCAGAATTTGTTTTCAACATATCATAATATAGTAAAACCTGGTTAAAATAGCCATTACATAAGGAACAACATGACATATTAGACTGATAAAAAAGTCTATACACCACACCATCTCTTACAAGTAAGCATACAATTGTACTTTTCTTTGAAAAATTAAAAACAAGACAAAGATATTAAAGGTTATTTAAAAATATTAAATGGCAAACAATACTTGAACCAAAACAAATGACCAAATCCAAACGAATTTTTAACAATAGTCTTTTGCCGATTGAGCGTCCTCAATTACTGGACAGATGTATCAAGGTAGCTAAACGGTTTAGCTGATTCCTATAAAATGTATGTAAAAATTACCATAAATGTATATGTTTAGTCCCACAGCTGGATTTTAATTTCCCACTTTGTAGGTTTCCGCTCTATCAGTGGTGCTCACAAAGTAAGATAAGATAAGATAAATCTTTATTTTCATTGGCACTTTTCCAAGGAACAATGAAATTTAAGGTGCAGTTGACTTAGTGTGAGGCATATAGTTAAAGACAGGAATAAAATAAGAAAAAAAGAGTTAAATAACAAATGAATAGTAGTAGTATCCAAATTATATACAAATTGCACTGGTCGAATAAATATGAAAATACAAAATACAAATTTTTTACAGTCTAATTGCACAGTGTGAGAAGGTATTGCACATTATGGAGATATTGCACATTATTGCACATAGTGAGAAGTTATTGCACATTATGGCAAACAGTTCTATTTTGAAGTGTTTTCAGTTGGTTGAGAACATTAACTTTTTTTAGTAGTACTATTGTTTTTAGCAGCAGCCCCATACTTATTGCTGCATTGTGCTCTACTGCTTAAATGTGCATAATTAATTACATGTCTGCTTAAAGATTTGCATTTATATTATGGTTGCGTTTGACAAATTCAAGTCTGAATTCTTTAGTTTTTCAATGTCAAACAATATCAGCAGTAACTTTGCATCAGATTCAGATCATAATAAAAAATCACCGCTCCTGCTCACAAACCTGAAAGAAGTAAGGATGGACATTTTAACTGAACATTTCTTTCAGAAGAATTTCTACTTGTTTCAGTTAGCTTCAAATGACAAATAATCCACTTTTTTGCTCAGGCTTTTGCTGCTACGGGTTAAGGGTCATGTTTATTCCATGCTGAGTTATGTTTGTACAGTATAGCCTATGACCTTATGAAGCATATCCAAGCTTCATTTACCATTCTTATGATGATATGTTTGATTTGCAGGAGATTGGCAAAATCAACTCTCCTTCTGATCCCCCTGTTTGGAATAAACTACATCATCTTCGCCTTCATGCCCCATCTCACACAGTCCTATGTGCGGCTGGTATTTGACCTTGTCTTGGGTTCTTTTCAGGTATGCATCAGTAAACGTTAACTCTCTCTCACACGCATACACACAAACCCTATCTTTATTTCGCTCTCAGCACTGTTTATGTGCGCCGGATTCTCTAAATGCCAGGAGAATACGGAAAATGGCAGCAGCAGTGATGAATACACCCTGGGAGAAGCCCTCCCCCCTCCCCTCCACTTCAGACTTCAGTCTGTGTTTGTTTTTGAGCTTCAAAAAGGTTATATGAGGATAGAAGCATGGTCTCATATTTTTCGTCCTACAGTCCAATAAAATATATATAGAAAGTGAAATATGACTGTCGCTGGGAGTAAATATAGTTGTATAAAACCTCTTAGGTTGGTAAGAGTCAGTAAAATCCCCCAAAGTGTCATAACTTAAAGGTCATCTTTCCAGCTGTTTGATGAGATTCTCTCGGTGATGCTTTAGAGGCCGTGGACGCTAGGGAGCACTCCCATGCAAATGTCTGATTTCACAATGATCTGAGGATGACTGACCCAGGAAATGGGTGCTGGGTGAATTTCATGAATTTCAACAGGATTTTGCTTGTAAGAATGGAGTATTTACACTACATATAAAAAAATATCCAGAGACTATTGAATATCCAGACACTATTGAGTGAAACTGTTTTCAAGATTAAGCGTCTTTGAGATTAGACAGAGTAGAGTTTCAGAACTAATAATTCAGCCTCATTTGACCTCACTAATGCTCTTGTGGCTGCAGTCAAATCCTCACAGCAATGTTCAAGCATCTAGTGTAAAGCTTTCCGTGAAGAGGAAAGACTGTTACTGCAGCAAAGAGTGTCAAACTTCCTATTGACTGACATGATTTTCAAAGAACTGCTTCTTTAGTACTGGAGCAATAAGGCTAACGTTGCTAACACTAGAAGCTGATACTTATTTTGTAAAAATGTATCACCATATATTCTCTAAATCCACTTAAACCTCATCCGGCTCTTTGGTGTTTGCCACCGAAACTGATTTTAGATCAGCACTCTACCCCTGATTTTTAAAAATATACCCTATTGTGCACAAAGTCTCCTTGCAGCATGTTGAAATTTTTTTCTTTTGAAAGCTCACACTAAGTCATACTGTGTCCTAAACCACATCCACAAGTCTGCTCCACCTTAATAAGGAGTTGCCTTCAGTTTTAGTTAGCAGAGAGTCTGGGGGATGTGTTTGGAGAAATAAATTATGTAACTATATGTGTTAGCGACTTTATGTGTTAGCAACTTTGTCTCATAGCACTGCTCCAGCACTATAGGAGCAGAATTTGGACTCCAAGCTTGTGTCTTGGCCAATGGACTACATCTGGTGTAAGTGGAAAACTTGTTTTTTCTCTGAATCATTCCTTTAAGCCAAGCAGTTTTATGCTAATGTGCAAAGTGTGTGTGTGTGTGTTTGTGGGGGGGGGGCATTTATTGTCTTATCAGCATTTGGAAGGGACAGACTTTCATGACTTCCACGTTTTCCACCATTTGCTCATCTCAACATGCACACGGGGTCTTGGACTGGTGCCCCAGCTATGAGGACTGGCCAGGCATGGCCAATGGACCAGTACCTATGTATCAATATGAAGTAAAGTACCCCCTTATAGTCACATGTGAACACAACACAGCACACAGTGTGATCAGTGTGTGAAATTCTCTCTCTGCATTTAACCCATTCACCAAGTGAAGCAGGGGGCTGCCACCAACGAGGGGCACCTGGGGATCAGAGTCCGGGGACGGTACCTTGCTCAAGGGAACCTCAGTGGTGATAACAGCAGTCCTGGGGTTCGAACCCATGACCAGGAGCAACACCTTAACATTTTTACACCACTAATGGACATTGAGGTCATTCCAGGCAAACCAGGTTAATCAATAACGTAGCTGTTTCTTTATCCTCTGAAGAATGGGCTCTGCTGTCCATTAGTGAATATAAATGGTGTCCTGTCTGCTCACCTGGTTTGAGAGTTCATGGCCATATTTCACGTTTGTGCATCCAATACAGGCCTGTTCCCATCAGCGTAACTCCTCTATCCATCGCACAATTGTCTTACCATGTTAAATATCACTACTGATGTCAATATTACTGATCTATTACTGATTTCTATGCACTATGCACTATGCACTAACATAATCCTAACTGCTATTTGTGTTACTAATAATTTACTTAACTGTAAGCTACTTATCTATAGTATTTATATTGTATTGGATTTATTTAGACTTTATATTTTATATTGTTCTCGTCTTTGTGTCTCTGTGTCTTCGCAGTCGTGACAGAAGCAATTTCCTCAGTAAGATTCTAATTCTGATTCTGACTTTTTTTTTTAATTGTTTCCTCAGGGGTTCTGTGTTGCGGTCCTATACTGCTTCCTAAACGGAGAGGTAATTTTTTTATTTTAAAAAATCTATAAAACAACATTAACCCTTTTGAGTGTATTATTTTTATTGTTATCATATAAATTTATTTCATTATTATCATTGTTTGTTTATTGCTATTTCTGTTTTCTTTTTGGTGCTATTAGTTTACTATTATTGGTGTAATAAATAT
>JBBIGA010174537.1:0-16181 GCA_037576975.1 Alestes dentex
ACACACACACACACACACACACACACATGCACACACACACACACACACATGCACACACACACACACACACGTGTGTACATGCATGCACACAGCCTTACACATTAGTCTGTTCAGGTGTACCAAGTTTCTGGATTTCAAATGTCATGATTACTAAAAAAAAATCTGATTTTAAAATTCACTTCTACCTTGTCTTACTACTAAGTATGGCAGTTCAATGAGAAAAAAAGATTTTAAACAGGAATGTATTTCTTATTTGTGAAAGCAAAACTGTTACTTGTACAAGAGAGTATAGGAACTTCTACATAAGCAATGGTTTCTGTCGAGGTTTTTACTTTTTTAATCTCTCTGTGTCTCTCTCTCTCTCTCTCTCACTCTCTCTCTATATCTATCTATCTATCTATCTATCTATCTATCTATCTATCTATCTATCTATCTATCTATCTATCTATCTCTTTTTACCTATGTTTCTTAGGAATGTCCTAGTGGAGTAGTAAATGAAGATACATTCAAACAGATTTACTCACAATTCTTTCCCCACGGAGGTAAGATGATTAAACACAATATTTATAACAGAATAGATCAACTGTGTGTGTGTGTGTGTGTGTGTGTGTTGCACTAACAATCTTTCTCGACAATCTTCTGTAGATGCCAGTACATACGCTCACTATCTTTTCAACGCCTTCGACTCGGGTCACAATGGCACCATCAAGTTTGAGGTGACTCTCTAAATCCTTCTTTCCTTCTTTTCCTCTGAGCAGATCTCTCTATCACTCTTTATCTAGCCCCGGCACACTCAGTCATTCAGCTCCTTTCCTTCATTTATTTTCTCAGGCTGACTCTTTACTGCTGACATCTTTTCAACTCTTATGCCTCTTTAACCTTACAAACAAGGCCTTTTTTCACCTCTGTCTCCAATTTTATTTATAATCCTCTTACTCTTTTTCTATACCTCTCAGGACTTTGTGACTGCTCTGTCCATCTTGTTAAGAGGGTCCACACGGGAGAAATTACAGTGGACATTTAATCTGTATGACATCAACAGAGATGGCTATATTAACAAGGAGGTTTGTACATTGACCATTACAACAACATTATAATCAGCACCCAAACACACACACAAACAAAGGGATGTGGTAGAGAATTGATTTTGGTTCATTTTTATTGTTGTATGTTGGATTTAAAAACAGCAAATCAATAAAGTAATTTTCATTTTTACACTTTGGTTCAAGCATATCTGTCTTACCGCATACAATTAAATTCTCTTTACTTCTCTTTCTCTTTACCTATATACTATGATCTTTGAAAACTTTGGAACTAAAGTACTATTAGAATCCAATAGGGATTCAAGCAGAAATGTTTTGTAAATAATTCTAATATCCCCCCTTTCTATTTCACAACTTACCCCTTTCACCTGGACAACTGAATCAAGATAAGCTGTATGTGAAAGTCATTAAAATTGCAAAAAATGCTTAAACAAAAACAAGACATAAACACTGAGCCTTAGACTGAAGGTCAGTTGCTCATTGAGCTGTTCAGATACTGCAGAGCTAATGATGTGAGATAAACACAATTAGCACACTTAATTGCTAAATCTTTGCAAAATTAGTATAAAACACTAAAACAA
Source organism: Alestes dentex (assembly GCA_037576975.1). NCBI lineage: Eukaryota > Metazoa > Chordata > Actinopteri > Characiformes > Alestidae > Alestes > Alestes dentex. The sequence continues at coordinate 1,625 of JBBIGA010174537.1, forward strand.
AATAATTGGCTTGCAAGGGTAGAAAGTTGAAGTCAGCTTCTTATTTTCGGTTCCACTTATAATTCAATGTCATTTTCTGTTTTTCCATCAGTGCTGTAATGTTATGCTCTACCTGCTGTATTTTTAATCTGGAACAGAAAATTAAAAAGCAATAAACATAATCACTAAGTTAGCAGTATAAGAGAAACTTGGCTCGTCATTTTGCAAACTTGCTAAATTGAAAATATTTTTCTAAACAAAGATTTCAAAAATAGTTATGTATTGAACCTGTATGTCTTGTATCAAAATTATTTTAAGAGTGATACTGATAATGATTTTTTTTATATTCTCTTATTTTTTGGAAAAAAAGCTGTTTGGGCCCACCCTAGCATTTTGATACTTACAGTCTGATATGAAGGCCTGGCTGTAATAGTTATGGTTCATCATTGGGGTACTGATATTGTACTCGCTCAGTTGTTAGACAATGGTTAGTACTCATCTGATAGAGAATGATGGAGTGAAAAAGAAGGGAGGAAAAAAAGAATGAAATGTGCAGCTGACACAATGAGGTAAAGAAATTAAAAACATTGTCAAAGAAAACACTTATTTTTTAAATGAGACATGAAAACACTCTGTTGTGAACATTTCATATGTTAATGTGTGTGTGTGTGTGTGTGTGTGTGTGTGTGTGTGTGTTGTACTGTGCAGGAGATGACAGACATTGTAAGAGCAATCTATGACATGATGGGGAAATACACCTATCCTGCTCTGAAGACAGATGCACCCAAACAGCATGTGGATGCTTTCTTTCAGGTCAGAAACACTCTATTGTCTGTCAAACAGATATTCGCTTTTTTTCAGAAGCTCACATTCTGTGTGTGTTTATATAAATACCTAGAGCAGTATTTCTCAATCTTACTCTTTGTGCCCACATTGTTTGACTGCCCCCTGTTCACTGTTCCAACACCCAATTCGCCTGATCAAGCTCAGGGACTCTATTATAAATTGATGAGCTAGGTCTGGTGGGATGAGCAGGGAGTACTGAAGCCATACAGTACTGTGGATCCCCAGGATCAGGATTAAGAAACAGTGATCTAAATAAATATACAGATGTATATACAAGAGGCCAAAGGCCATTGAAATAAACATGAACTAATCAGATCTACCTGATTCTCACATTTGGAACCTCCTGAAGTCTTGATGAACTGAATCAGTTTAATTAAAAGTAAAGTAAAGTGGCCCCCTTATAGTCACGTGTGAACACATCACAGCACAGCACACAGTGTGAAATTCTTTCTCTGCATTTAACCAAGTGAAGCAGTGCCACCAATGAGGGGCACCCGGGGAGCAGTGTGTAGATCGTTAAGCAATCATGACATCAAGATCCTGGTTGGTATTAAAAAATTAGTTTTCTCTCTTAAGAATTTAAACCAACACATTACAGTATCTTGCTATCTTGCTATCTTGCTTACTACAGGCATGTTGACAAAAATAATATAGAACTTATTCAGCTCTCATACATGCAGAAATGTCTATAGCTATGTGTAAAATTAAACAAAGCTTATATTTTTACACTCTGTGGTGGCTAGCATAAGTGCTAGTAGCATTAAACAGTAAGGGCTAGACTGACAAATGGACAAGGACTGTGATACTGACAGAGACAAGAGATTTGAGAGACAGGACTTACAAGCAACTGGGAGGCAAGCCAACCAGGGAATTGTGCCAACCATGAAACTGGCACAATAGGAGACTGTGTTTGAGCGCTGGGAGAGCCCTGTGGGAATACGCACCAGCTTGGTGGTGCTTATCAGAGCACTGCATGGCAAAATGGGACCCAGCACCGCCTCAGGCCAAACTGCAGGATTAGCTTGATCACTAGCCTAAGAGTTACAGTCAGAGCCATTGTGGACTGGGTATCCAGTGGTTCAAGAGACAGGTCAACCAGCACTGAGAAGATAGGGAAGTAGGGTGCTCCCTTGTTCTCTCTAGGAAACTGTGCACTTGTCCAGTTACCAAAAACCTTCAAACTTTATATATTAGACCAATAGCCAATGAAAAAATTATAGCTCCGGGTAAGTACATTTACAAAGCTTGAAAGCTCCTTACAGAACCCCCGGTGAAATGCAGTGTATTTCTTTCCCATAATACTGCCCTTATAAAGGGTTTTTAAATGATTTATGATCAGGCTGTTAGGTTGTAGATAGTTAATAAATCATCAATAAGCAAGTTATAACCGTTGTCATACATTAATGCAGGCTCGCTATTTGGCAAGATCTGGTGTTTTGATAGTAGCACCATGTTAAGAAATACCTGATGAAGCTGACAGTGTTATATTCTGACTGAGAAAGGGGCAAGACAAGCTAAGCAACTAGCAAGAGCTTGCATCAAAGAATGACAACTGTTATAACTATTAATGATTTAGAAACTGTCTACAACCTAATTAACAATCTTTTAAAATATTATTTATAAACCCATTGTGAGGGCAGTCTTACTGTAAAGAGTTACCAAATGGTTATATAGCAGTTATACACCTTGACCAAGAAGGTACAGTGTGAGGGCAAATGGGGAGGGGCTAAAGAACACCATCTGGAATCTATTCTTGTGCTTTTTCTATCCATGCTTTTGGCCTATATTTTTAAATTCGGATTCTTTATAGTTATGGCTGGTGAATCACATTTTTCATTATGATTTGCAGAAAATGGACAAGAACAGAGACGGCGTTGTCACTCTTGATGAGTTCATTCTCTCCTGCCAAGAGGTATCAGTCATTCCCTTCATTCCCTTCCCATTCCCCCCCTTTCTCTATTCCTTTTCCTGTAGGCTCACAGTTCCTTGTGTGTGCTGCCCTCTACTGTTCACACAGATCACTGTCTCATGCAAAACCACAGGCCATGCTCCTGTCTGAGTGACTGATGAGTAGAGCTATTCTGTTCTCTCTCTGTAGGACGAAAACATCATGCGATCTTTGCAGCTCTTTGAGAATGTGATATAAAAAGGAGGTGGATGTAAGGCAAAAAATAGACAGAAGGAGAAGAAAATAGAGAAAGGAAAAATAAAGAAGAATGATGAACTCTCTGCAAACTCCTGTTCCCAAAGGAGGCAAAGAAGAAGCAACTCCATCTCATTCTATTCATATTGCCATTGTCACCTGTAGCATTCCCTGTAGCCTAGGTGGACATCAGTGCTACACTGCTATGTGTATAGTCATGGCATGTTACCATGGTAATATTTATTATGTTGAGGGGTTTTTTTTCAGAAAATCCTGACCTTTTAAAATTTGTCAGTTGACCCATAATCTTCATCGCTAAATGTGGTTGGTTTTTTCAACCTACATTTGTCACCCATAAAGGAAATATTGACAGAAAATGTCCTGAAATGTCCTTTTTATATATCCATTTTAAACTGTTCCATCCTTTTATCCAATCAACCTATTTGGTTGGAAAGGGTTTTTTGATTGATTTAGAAACACTTGTTTCTGGAAAGACTTGGTCTTGGCTGAAATCTCTCTTAGATTGCATAATTAGCATAGCTAACCATGTATACTCAATACAGTAAAAAAATCAGGCTACTGATTGAGTGTCCAGCAATTTTAGATCACTGGGGTGGTAACTTTACTTCCAGCTGATCAGTTAATGTTTAAGAATAAGGTGCCTCACTCATTTTATTCATGAGACCCATCATGTGTCTCAAATAGGGTTTTGAACATAGTTTTCCAAAGCCTTGAAGAATAGGTGTAGATTACACTTTTCTGAAGCTCAGAGAACAGATTTCTGATTTTCAAGAACCTATAGAACTTATCACTACAAAATGACTTATGTAGTATTATTAGCAAATGTTTCTGTTGTGCCCGGAATGCTCAACAACTAATATTACATCCACAAGGAAAACTTATCACCCAGAGCTCTCCGTTGCTCAGGCCATATGTAGTTTGATTTAATAAAGCTGCAAATAGGTTTTAAGAACAAAACCTCAGTGCTGTTCCCATGGTGAGCACCATGCCTGAGGGCCCTTCTATATTCGACTATCTTACACACTTAAAAAGGACAGACTCGGTAAGTACAGCTTAGGAGAACTTAAACAGAAATGTCATGGTGGCATCATGGCCAAACCTTAATGTTTTATAATTTCATGAACAGTTTTTAATTTTGATTGACAGGTGACAGTGTTACAGCTATTAAAATATCTGAATCAGACCCTTCAGTGAAGGAAAGGAAGCATGCCAGCATATGGATAAATATATATAATAATTGTATAGTATAGCCTACAGCTTAAAACCACATTTGGTGGATTTAGCTTCAAAACTGTTAGAGAGTTATATTTTAATCTACTCTTGGATCTTACAGAAATAGTCTGAAGTATATTACGGGCCTATGCAAAGCCTGATTGAAAATTAACATGACTGGTCTTGAGTAAATTTGGGATTAGGCCATTATATAAAAAGATATGAATCGTTATGCTATCTGTATATGTGGCCATTGTTGTACTGAATAAGTGTTAATACTGTAGCTTTGAACAAACCTAATTCTAGACTCTCTGTAAGGCTCAGTCAGTCTATTCTGTGTGTTGCTCCCTGTTCTGCACTGTCTCACAGTGGTGTTAAGTCTGATAGTGTGTTGATTTGTACTATTAATGGAAAAACAGACTGCTGCAACGTTGCTGCCTTTTGCCTGATATGTTGAATATGGTCTGCGTGTGTTTCTGTTGTCTATGTGTATTTGTGCTACAGGATTGTTAGGTTGTTTATGTGTTAGTGCTTGTTTATTGGCCTATAGGTGCAGATGAGTCTGTCTGTCTGTTTCTCTGTCTGACATTGTCAGTAATTCTGTGACATTTAACAGACAAGTTTTGCAGTAAGTCTGAATTTACAGTCATTTTGTGCTTTTATAACACACTGTCATGTCATTCTACTAGTTCACATTATAAATGTTGTTCTGTGTGTTTGTGTTTTGTTTTTTCACATGAAAACTGTGAATGACCACAATCAGAAATCTGTATTGCTCGACAACCATATAGCCATAGCTCCACACACTGTGACGGGTATACAGCGAGAGAGAGAGAGAGAGAGAGAGAGAGAGAGAGGGAGAGAGAGAGAGAGAGAGAGAGAGTCAGTTGCTTAAAGGCAGAACAAGGCTCTTAAGATGGCTTACCTGCATAAACAAGGAAAAAACTAACTCTCAGAATTAAAAAAAAAATTACTTTTGGAGACTTTATCACAGTGACAGCAGAATTTTGTGAACAAATCGACAACAGAGGTGCAGCTAATGATGCTTTTGGAAATCATAGGGACTCTGTATTCCTTCCTTGTCTTTTTGCCCTCTTGAAATACTTTAATGACATTTTGCTAATTACTGAGATCTGCATTATGGAATGGAATAGGTAGGAACAGCTATATGCAAATGTTTGATCAAATTACATGTTTATGTGATTTTCTGAATGAAAATGAATAAGCATACGTAGTGAACCTTAATAGTGCACAATTTCTACTTATTTGCTGAATTAAAAATGTAAATACAATACCAATATATAAAATGTGTACTCAACAAATTTAATGTTTTGTTTTCTCCCAAAATGTTAAATTCTACAAATAAACAGTGATTGTTCTCTGTAAGGGATGTGTACATATTTACAAATTCTGCCTCCAACTGTGCATGTCTATAATATGGTATATGACTGTAATTCGGCTAATGGTTATGGATACATAAAGATTATTCATGTTAATACTATAGTTTATTATAAGGTTATTTAAAAAAAACTTTTTAGGGCTCTAATCACTAATAATGTGTTCAACAGTCTTCATAAGAAAGGTTCCCTAAAGGTTCTTGAGTATACAGTTTAACTAGTGTAATGACATTTACTTTAAGAAGGTTCTTCAAACTAATTTTTAAAGAAATGTTAATTATAAGGTGAACTGTTCTATGTGATGACTCTCAATAACCATTTAGGCACCTTTGTTTTTCAGGAGTGTAAATAAAACCACCCACTGTGCTGAAAACTGAGAGATGAGATTGTGTAAAGAGAAAACAAACTCACCAGACAAACCTAGATTTCTAGGTGATAATATTGCCGGGAGAAAAACGAAGCTATGGAGTTGGCTTCACTGCTCTGGGATGGGAAGTGTGTTTCAAATTCAAACCAGACATTTTTCATCTACCTAATCAAATATCTACAGAGTTGTGCTGAGGCAGTTACTGCCGTCTCCCTTCTCAGCCAATCCATTTTTCTCTCTCTTCTCAATTCCACTGTGAAACTACAAAAATCTACATATTAGGGCAGAGCTCACACTGGCTGTGACTTGGCAAGACCTCTAATTCTCTAAATCAGCTAATAAATGATCTAGTATTTTAGAAAAGCTTTGTGAATGTTTATCAAAACTGTGTAATGTGCAATACTCATACAGCCACATCTCTACTCACTGTGACCAAAATCAGCAGAGAAAAGAAGAAACATCTTGTGCACCATATTTACAGTTGTATACAAATGTTTGGGCACTCTTGGATCAAATGTTTTGTTTTGTTGATATATAAGGGAAAATAAGTACACATTTAAATTTTTTTTTATTTTAACTAAGGAAATCAACAAAACATAATTTGACTGGAGGTATTTAAACTTTCATAAATGATTGTAACTTTGCATACATTATTTTCAAATACAATACTATGAATTCTGTTTTGTGCACAGCTGGTGCAACAGTTCCTTGCTGTTTGAGCTTTGCTGTTTTGTACTCCATATTGCTGATTGTACTCCAGGCTGAAGCAATTGAGACAGATAGACAATCCAACAGACAAGCAGACAGACAGACGCAGGAAAACATACTTTCTGTATGTTGTATAAAATGATATTTAACAATAAAAAATTTCAAAGAATACTGCTGATGTGTTTTTTTATGTTACACCAATAATTGTTTACATTATAAACATATCAGGAGAGACAAACATTTGTCAAAACATCTTATAACAGATATTATGATCAATATTTTTTACATTATAGCATTTTGTAGATTTTCCCACCCACGTTTGCCACCCACATTCCTAACATTTAATAGGCTGGCTTCCAGAACATGGACTAAGCTTAGTCTTAGACTACATTTCAGTGTTCAGGCTTAGGCTTAATCTAGGTCTCGTAAACTGGGACTTAGAATGCAGGTCTAGTTTCTATACATTCTAGTCTGAGACCAGAAAATGACAAATATAGTGTAAGACTAAACTTAGTCTGTAACAGGCAACGATTAGACCCTGATTCAGATTTCTTTAACAGATTCCAGTTTTGGATTTAAAAATCACAGGTCAAAAACTGTTGATATAACTGGTAGGTCACTGTTATACCCTCAAGTCACACCTAAATCCAGATCCAGAAACTGGATTCAAAGTGCTTGAACTGGAACTACTGACCTCTGGAGCATTTTGTCTTTAATAGGATAGAAATATATTGACCAAGGGTTGAAGGAAGGCTTTACCATTTTTCCACAAGCATCTTCTCACAAGGGTACATAATTTACAGGTACGAAGTTCATTACTGTGCTCTGCCTCTAGGATTAACACTTTTTGTCTTCGAGCCTGGTAGTAAACTAGATAGGAATGTGGGTTGTAACTCCGCAATCAACACTGCCAACACAGTAATAGAGATAGTCCTAGTAACATGAGACCTGCTGATTCATCACAGGGCACATAAACAACCAGGGCAAGTAAACAGTTGTTGTAGATGAATATTAATGAACATTTTTCTAATGTATATAAAAGTCGAGAATATAACTAAATATACCACAGCCCAAAAACCGAGCCAACAACACTGCAACAGGAGATTTTTCAGACCGACAAAACAGCAAATGAAGGTGGCCGCAGGGCCACTTGGAGATTGTCCATTTTCAGACTGTTTATAAAAAAGTTTACTTTCTCCAGCAATGTTTACTTAGTGTTTCCTGTGAGAATTTTCCTTATTGTTGTAAACCTTCATTTATATTAGTTTTCATCTTTTTTACATGGTATAAATTTGACCCATAGTGGTAATTAGAAACCCACTTGTAAAAGAATTTCATTTTTACATTTCAAGACCAAATCACATGTCTAAATATTGAGTTTTATGACTTCATGGATTAATTTAGCACCTGGTGACATGACCGCGCTGAGTATCTAGATTTATTATTTGAGTGGGAGACATTGTTCATAAACCCCTTACTGTCACTGCAATATCATTCTGAGCTTATATTCAAATTTATGCTAAATTAAAGCAGGTTTTGTGCAGATTGTTCAGCTTGTCAAATAGATAACTATGTGCAGACCACAAAATATGGACAAATCTTGTAGAACAACCCATAGTAAGAACAGTACATCACTGCTAGTAGACTTTTAGGCCAGTGACATAGTGGTGGCCAGTTTGCCTGGTTTGTCCTGAGCCCATGGCTGCAGGTTCTGCAGGGCATACAGAGAGGAGCTGTGTACACACAAAGGATCTGCAGACACTGATTCACCGATGGACTTCTGCAGCGCATCAGCCTGCAGATGAAGCAGCATCCGATTGGTCTGCTGACGCTCTGCCTCCCTCTCCTCAGCTGTCTGACGCCTGCGGAAGTTTGAGGAGGTTTAGGGCGAAATGAAGATAGATGTGTATGTGTATGTATGTATGGATGGATGCATGCATAGACAGAACGACATAAGACAAACAGATAGACAGACAGATAGATAGATAGATAGATAGATAGATAGATAGATAGATAGATAGATAGATAGATAGATAGATAGATAGATAAGGTGATTGATTAATGGACAGACATTAAACGCAATGGCTAAAAGCTGAATATTTTCTATAGAAAAGAAAGGTAAACAATGATATTTGTTTCTGTTTATAAAAAGGACTGGAACTCTTCCTTCTATCACCGTGTCCCTCTTACCTCCACTTGGTCCTGCGGTTCTGGAACCATGTCTTAACCTGCGCGTCCGTCATTTTGAGGTTTTTGGCGAGAGCCGCGCGCTCGGCGCTGGCCAGGTACTTCTGTCTGTGGAAGCGCTTCTCCAGCTCGCAGATCTGCACGCGACTGAAGGACGTGCGCGGCTTTTTCCTCTTGGGGGGCGTGCGGTTCTGGTACGGGTGGCCAACTCTACGGGTCAGACTCAGGGGCACGAGGGCTGGGACTGAGAAACAAGAGGAGTGTGTGTTAATGTCTAATGGGTATTTAATCAGTTAGCAAAAATACTTGGATTTGTTGATGCCGTTGTTTCTCAAACGGTTCAGGAACTCAGGGATAGTTCACATTTCCCTCCATTCCCACGTGTTGCGAATAACCTCTTGTTCAGCTCCGTTTTAGTCCTTTACAGTATCTGTTTGATTTAGAACAGCGACGGAGCTGTTCTTACTTTTCATCCTTTACCAGTTTATTTCAGACCAAAAAGATCCCTCAAAGAAAAGAATGTAAATGTCCCCTACAAAACTTCACTTTTAGATGCTGGAAGATTTCCTACTGCTGGCTTTTTTGTAGCTATTTTTTCTCCTGCTGAAGTTGTCTTTTTTATCTGAAGATGTTTTAAGATACACTACCTGCTAAACGTTCACACAGAAAAATAACAGAAAAATATTTATTTTATTTATTTGTTTGTGTATTTTAAACAGACATTCAAGATCACGTACCGTCTCTCACATCTTAACACGGAAGTTTGTTTCAAAACATCAGGTAGCCTATTAAATTCTTTGGTAATTTCTTTTTTAAATGTTCGAATATTCGATGCCTTCAAGCATTCCTTTTTAGATACCTGTTCGTTCATAGTGTTGTATGGATTAATTTAAAGGGTGAAGGCGTGTACTCTGGTGGGCATACAAATGCACGATAAGCGACTGCTGTCACGAATCCACTTGCTAATGGGGATTCGTGAGATCCCAGAATTTCACAAGGACCCACGATCCCGACCTTCCAGCAGTTGGAGTACAGACATAGCCAGGCCTGCAATGAGGTGAACCGACATTAATCTTAAAAATACTGGGACTGGATGGACGTGGTCATGAAAGAGGGCCCTTGGCAGCAAGCGCACAGGAGGGCTTACAGAGTGGAGGGCAACGAAGAGGCAGGCGAGATGATTGTTTCAGTGAATCTCTGATCGCCTGCGGTGTGGATCACACTCTGAAAATCAGATATCAGAAATTTTCTCAGTCATTAGAATCATCTGGTGCCGACTGCACTCACTGCTGTTGTCCACCATTACAGACCGTGTTGATGTTGGTGGATCTCAGCCGAGGGACGGAAACAAGTTTGAAGTCAGTCTCTTTCACCAGCGAGCGCTTCTTAGTGTTCTGCCGCGAAGCCAAATGTCCAGCATACCGAGTCCTGAGATTCTGCAGGTTTGCAAACGGTAGATCTGCTAAATAAAAAAATGGAAAATCTCTTGAATGTGGACTGCGAGAACACGCTCTGAGACCTGGCCAAATCAACAGGACCCTTAATTAATTGGCGCACCTGTGTCTCAGGCCCTAACTCCCATTAGTCACGTGAGCAGCTGGCCATCGGGACCTGTGTGTGACAAGTGCCATTTATTGTACAGCAAAAAGCATCTACCAAACAGCAAAAGACTGCCGTGATCATTAGAGGGGTAATGAAAGAAAGAAAGACAAAAGGCAACATGGTCCCTTCAGAGTGGTAAGCTCAACAAACGTTAAATGACTTTCTATAGAAAAGATGTCAAAACACACAGTGCAACACAGCTTACTGTGTGTGGAGCCGCAGACCAGTCAAATTACCCATACTAAACCCTGTTCACCACTGTAAGCGACAACAATGAACACATGAGCATCAGAACTGGACCACAGAGCATGACAGTGGCCTGGTCTGATGTTTTGTTTTACATGATATGGTCGGCCAGGTGCGTGTTTCGCTTACCTGAGGAAGAGAGGGCACCAGTGTGCACTATGGGATAATGGTCAGGCTGGCAGCGGCAGTGTGATGCTCTGGGTAAAGTTCTACTAGGAAACCTTGGGTTCAGCATTAATGTGGATGGTAACTCACATGTACCATCAATCTAATTATTGTTTCAGACCAATTACATCCATTCGACATTACTCCTTAGGGAGCATTATTAGGACTATAACGCGTTGACTCGGCCTCCAAATTCCCCAGGTCTCAATCTGATCAAACCTTTTTGGGATATGCTGGATAAACAATTGTTTCAGGGGGGCGGCTAACCTCGCAACTTACAGGACCAAAAGAATCTACTTCTTACGTCATGATGCCAGGTACCACAGCACAAGCTTGATGGACCAGAGCTGTTTTGCCCGCACGAGGGGGCCTACACGTTACCAAACAGGTGGTTTTAATGTTATGGCTTATCGGTTTATATGCTTAAAGCGAGATATTTTTCAGAGACACAGGAATTATATTTAGCTTTTAGAGTTATTCACGGGTCTCTGTGGGGGCGGGGAGTGCGCATAGAGGTTGAACGACGCAAAAAAAAACCCCACAAAAAAACCCCGTCAAATGCTAATGAAAAAAAGAAATCTAACAGTACACGCCAGTTTTAATATACTTGCATCCATCGTAGCACAGCATTTGTGACGGTGACTGAAGGTTGTTTTTCTTCAAAAACAATCGTATTCTATTCAAAGCGGCGACGATGAAAAACTGACCTTGAAAAAGAAAATTGTTTCAACATCTGCCTCCATTTCCCGTTATGATTACAGAGTTCTCTCCTGCAGGATAAAACCGAGGTGCACGGCACTGAAACGTGTGGCGGAAACCTTGAAAAAACTTGATTAGTGATTGATGCTTAAACACCCACGGTAAAATAACCGTAGCGTAGACCAAGTATCGGTTTGATATAGACTACTAACAATCATCTGAATCCACTGCGGGAAAAAAAACACCGGACTGCTGAACTAATTAAAAAAAACCTCAAAAGTCAACAAATCCAGGAACAGGATATGACCAACATTATCTAAATCCACCATTATTAAATATTTAAGCCATAAACCATAATTAGACAAGTCATAAACGAAAACTGATAATGTATAATATAATATAATGATGACATTTTATTTAACATTTTGATATAATAAGAATAATAACAGTAACAATAATAACAACAACAACAATAATAATTATTATTATTGTTATTATCATTCGTAGTGGTAGTAGTAGCATTAATCTGATTCATGTTTATATCGCAATATTAGTATTATGCTATTTTTATTTACTATATTAAGCCTTTCATACATTTACATAGCTACAATCGATTAACTGTCATTCGTGTATTACAAAAACTACTGAATGTTTTATAATGATTTTTTCCCGTCTTCTCTTGTTCTGACAATTACTATAAAGTTGATGACTAAAATTGCTTTGCCCTGCAGGATGGCAGACAGCTCAAAGTTTATCCCTCTTTGAAGCCTGGTTTACCTGACAGTCTGTCTTTGGGGGTAAATCTGCGACTGTGGTCCAGCCAGGGGAAGCAAAGACCCCCAAAGCCCGCTGCCGCTGCACCCACCAGGGGAGGAGGTATGGAGGCGGTTAGCGGCCTGTGAGCGGGCACCCTGATCACCCCGCGGTGACCCACCGCCCTGCTGGCCCCGTACAGCCCTGAGTCCTCCAATGATCCGGACAGAGGGGCCCTGGGGGCGGGCAGGGTGGAGAAGGGCGTTGCGGTAGTCCCGGTTGGACTCTCCAGGGTGCCGTCCGCGCAGCCCAGGATCTGGTCGATGCCGAAGCGGATGGGCTCACGCGTGTTTTTACAGGACTTCTCCAGTGGGCGCTCCATGATGCCCCGTTCTCTGTGGGTACAGGTAAAATAAGCAAAACCAATCACAAAGAACGGAGGGGACTTTGTGCCCCCTCGATTGCCATTATGTTTTGACCCTTCATGGCCTCGTCGCTCCTCTTGCTTTATGTCTCGTCACATCTCGAGGAGCTTCTCCCCAAACTGGAGTTTGTCTCACACACGTTATACGGGGCTGTGTTTTCTTTCCCCACCCGTATTCCGGCAAGCCGCGCCCTCTGCTCTGAGATTAGCGAGGATTAGACGAACTCCACCTAATTGCGAACTATTAGCCAATCGCAGCTCAGGGGGCGGAATTTATTAGTACAAATTAGGCACGGAGGCAGACCGAAGTCACCAGCTAGTGTTTTCATTGGTCGAAAACGTCAAAAACCTTCGTCTTTCCATTGGTTGAGATTAAATCTGGTCTAAAGTACATCCAGCATAATGTTGAATGTGTAGATGCAGCACTGTCTGGTTAATACTGTAAATTTAAAACATTTTTATTTTTTCAGTTAATTTGTTTATCTCATCATTTTGGTGTTTAGTATTTATTTTACAATCAACTGCCGATGAACAGCAGTATCCAGTAGATGAATGATCAATTAATTAATATAAATATGACTATAACAAGAACATTTTAAAAGTAGGCCATGAAAACAGATTTTCCTTTTTTTTCAGAAAGCTATTTATATATGCATTTACCTTCATGGTTAATGCAGTAGTGTAAAAGAATTGCTGTGGCATAGCTCCATAGTAAATTAATTCTCGTGCTGAAGCTGGACAGGTAAAAATGAATTCAGTCTTTCTTGTATTCAAACACTGCGCTTTGTCAAACCAGTTTTTGGTTAACACAGGTCTTTAACACCATAAACCACCATGATGCATACCTGTGTTGCAGGTTGAGGTCAAACGGGCTTGTCCCTAATCCCTAAGACTCTTACACGGCCATTATTTTTTGCAGCTTTATTTCTTAAGATTTTCTGGCGGTTCATTTATTGATGGAAAGCTTTAGTGCTCCTTAAACGCTGAAACACGGCGCTTTAACTCAGTTGTTTTAAATAGTGACACTATTCTGGAATAAATCTTTCCTCTACAAAATAATATTTTTCAGCTTATGTGTTTGACTTCATCAGCGTCTTATAGCATTCTGTTTAACGAAGTTCTTGTTTCTTTTATTTGTGCTACGCATGGTCAGATTTAACCAAAAAGTCTGGTTATGTCCTTTAGTCAATTATTTTATTGTAAATTATCAGTGTTTGATAATCAGTGTTTTAATGTTTTTATCTATCAATACATTTAGTGTTAATATATTCAAAGGCTATAATGTGTGTGTGTGTGTGTGTGTGTGTGTGTTTGTGTGTGTGTGTGTGTGTGTGTGTGTGTGTGTGTGTGTTGGTGGAGGGATTAGTACCAGTGTGTGAAACCTCCGATGCTTTTTTTACAGGTTATTGAGCCTAATTGACTGGTCAGTGCTGTTTGGACGCTCCCTGTGCCAGAACTGCCCCACTGCCCCACTACGCTTAATGCCCCTTTGGCCGCTTTTCTGCGCCATATGTACCATCAGCGCCTCTCAGACACGTCCAGACCTTACCACATTTGTGTGAACTGTTATTTCCTGTTACTCTGATGTGTTATTCTGTTACCATTACTATGGTTCTGGATAACAGAATAGAAATCCTAAAGTGTTTGAAACCTGAAATTTCGTTTTGAACTCTTTTATTACTTTCCATTGGACTATCAATACTATCACTTAACAGATTTTCTCTAGAACATTCTAATAAGTAATAATTCCCGGATTAAACAAATTATGGCTTTGACCTTCTCTCCCTCTTTCTCTTTTTCTCTTTCCC
>JBBIGA010174547.1:0-7500 GCA_037576975.1 Alestes dentex
TCACACACAAGCCAGAAACGGTTAACAAAAAAAATAAACACACACCAAAAAAAAAACAATTTTTTTTTTTCTGGTAGAGCATTAGCCTTCTCATCTTACATCTGAGTAACTGACAGTTTTGTGTGTCAGTCAGCTCCAATCTGTGTAGTGTTAAGCCTATTCAGTGTAGTTACAACTGTATACATAACATTTTGAACAAAGAATGGCCCTATTTCAGAAACCATCTGCACATAATTTAATCAGAAAGCATATTTGCCTGTTTGAACATGCTATGATAAGTAATCCCAGCTTCCCATCAGATGTTCTGCTAAACGAACAATAGACTCCCTTGTTGCTGATAATGTTAAACCAGCTAATGAGAGTGAAGTGTTGTATCAGTGCGAAATGTGGGCATAGCAAAGGGGTTTTAGAACACTGGAAAATAAGACACTTTCACACATGCATGCAAACACACACACACACACACACACACACACACACACGTGTGCTCACGCACACACACACACACACACACAGTTTTTATTCCTTGTCAGGATATTAGGTCATACACCTGCCCCATATGTATAATATTTATGCAAGTACATGTAATAATTGTTTTTAAACCTCAGTAACCAAGACAAAATTATATAAAAAAATACAGTCAGGAGCTTTTTTTATAATGGCATTTTAGTTTTATCCCGCTTGTTTTCAACACATCAGGACATTCTGGTCATGTACAAACACAGAACTGTGTTTTTAGTAGCAAATGGGCTCTTGAGGGCCGTGTGTGTGTGTGTGTGTATGTGTGTGTGAGTGCGTGTGTGTGCACACACTCTGCGGCTATTGTCTGGTGTTTGGTTTGTTTGTGTTTCCTGCCTGTGGGTGTTTTTCTCTTGTCCAGCTGTGTGTGAAAGCAGAGAGTGACGCTTGAGATTCGTATTAGTAGAGCTGATAACCTGAGCACTACAGCTTCCGCTACAGCTGGACCTCACCACTGGCCTCTAGCACTCAGAGCAGGGTGCAAACACACACACACACACACACACACACACACACACACACACACACACAGAGGATACTGTGTGCTTTGTGCCAAGTTGTACTGAGAAGAGTGGACCCAGGTGTGATGTATGAGGCCTCCAACCCTTCTTTTATATATATATATATATATATATATAAGAAGTAATTATAAAGTATATATATATATATATATATACGCTGAAAGTCTGTAATGTTGATGATTCATTCACATGCCAAAATTCATTTAAATACTTTTTACAGCAAAATGCGTATGATTAATTTAGAATAATCAATCAGAGAGCTTGTAATTTTAATGGCTTGACACCACAAATATATATATATGGACCCATATTATTTCAAACCAAACATTCTTTGAACGTAAACACTGTCAAAGTCTCAGTCTCTGTCTCAGTAGTTTAGCTCTACTCATTCACACTGACAAATAAAGGGGGGTGCTGGGTTGGGCCCCCAGGGACCACCCCCCTCTAAATTCTGCCATGACCAACCCCCCAAGACCTCCTTTACACACGCCTTCAGTCGACTAAACTAAATCTATCGGGTGACCAGTCAATAAATTCCACTCCTAAACTGTTTTCCCATTAGTTTCTGACAGGTTAGACAGGTCAGTTGCCTTTGTCACTCAAGCTCTTCTAACTTGTCTCCACTAACATGGAGAAAGCAGGTACAATGTAGTTTGATTTTGTGATAATCCATCTTTTGGTTCATTGCTTTGATGATTCCCAGCACGAGACCGCTGCCGCAACATCTTCGTTATGATGGGTAAGAAAGACGTCACACTCACTAGACAAGGTTTTAGAAACCAAAAAAAATAGGAAGCTGATGCTGTGACAGAATCACTGATGTTATGAGATTAAAGGGAGGAAAAGAGAAAGAAAATTGTTCAGAAAAGAAAAGGGACTGTGACTATATGACAGCAGTTTAAATGATGCCCCCAAGAAATATTCAATGCACCCCCAGGCAAAGCAGGCTACCACTGTAAGCTGTATAAGTTTTGCAGCTCAGACTGCTTTCTAAATGACGCCTAAAGCAGGACAGCCAATCAGAGCAGATGTCATTTAAATCAGTCTTAAAGGCACAGTAATAAAATTAACTAGATGTAAAAAGTGAACCTTGGGGGTAAAACATGAAATACAGGAAATTGAAAAAATTAAATGTGTAAATATATTTGTGCAAAACATATACATTCACATGGTCGGTGCATTCATAAACATTTCAAATAAAAGCTTGAATGAAAGTTAAGAACTTATGAAAGTTATCTCTTCTTCTGTTGTTACTTTCTAGTGATATAAGGTTTTGCTCCAACAACAATGTATTGTATGTTTGTAAGTATCTAAACCTCACCAAAAAGAATCAGATTTGCTCTTTCAGTTTTAAACAATGAAGTCTACAGCTTTTCCACAAAGCACTTTGTTAAAAACATGTTATTGGTCCTGATATTGTAATTGTAATTTGGATTATTTTCTGTGGCTGTTCTACAAAACCAATACATGTTTGTATGAAAATTTGTGAAACAGGCTGCATTTAAACCAGCTGATCACAAATCAGCTCTCTGGAACAAAGGAGGAAGCTTAGTTAGGTGGAAAAGTGGAGGGTTTGTGCGAATACCTATAGGCACTTGACCTGAATTAACACACACACAGATCAACACGTGCACACACACACACACACACACACACTCACACATTCTTTGGGACTTTATTCTGGAAGTTACTCTTCTCGACTCGTGAAGCCACGATGAGTGATTGAAGGGAACAAAAAACATCCTGAGATTTCATAAACACCCGACTATTCATAAACACACACACACACACACACACACACACACACACACACACACACACACACACTTAACTTAATGACATCATATTTATGAATAGGGACTGCAGCCAACTTTATCACTTCAAGGAGACTTCACATCCCGTCCAACTCAAAACAGCACAGTGCTGGCACTGATTACAGTACTCTGACCTAAGTGCGGTAATTCCCCGACCACAGCTGTGCCTTAGAATGAACTGCATTAGCCACTGCATTGATATGGATCCCTCAAGAGTCAATTAATGAACCTGTCCATGCTCTTCCTACAAACATGTTAATTTGCAGCACATGAATTAATTTATCTTTTTGTAAAAATCTAAATGTTATGTAGTGACTCTAAACACAGTGTGCCATAATTTTTCTTTATGTGAAATGGGATTGTTGATAGTGTTCTGTAAAACTTGTCCAACCTCACAACAGATTTTGTGAAAGAATATACTAGCACAATGTAATATGTACAAAATCTACACTAAATGGACAAAAGTATTGGGCCGCCTGACCATTACACCAACAGGGACTTTAATGACATCGCATTCCAATTCCACAAGATTATGGAGTGTTTCTGTGGGAATTTGTGCCATTCATTCTGTAGAGCATTTATGAGGTGAGACACTGAGGTTGGACGAGAAGGCCTGGTTCACAATCTCTGTTCCAGTTCATTCCAAAGGTGTTGGATGGGGTTGAGGTCAGGGCTCTCTGTGGGCCAGTCAAGCCACACCCAACTCATCCAACCATGTCTTTATGGAGCTTGCTTTGTGCACTGGGGCACAGTCATGCTGGAATAGAAAAGGTTCTTCCCCAAACTGTGTCCACAAAGTTGGAAGCATGGCTTTGTCCAAAATGTCTTGGTATGCCGAAGGATTAAGATTGCCTGTCACTGGAAGCAAGGGGCCTAGTCTTAACCCTGAAAAACAGGTCCCAATACTTTTGTCCAAAAAGTGTAGATCAGTGACTGACCTACACCAACAACATGAATGACACTCAGGAGTTCAAAGGAAAATGTAGCTAAAAGTAAAACAAAAAACGTGCTAAGCAATTGGTAAAGCCATCCTATGGTCGTGCTTTGATTGAATGCATTTGGTCTTGATGTCCTTTTTTGTGCTTCTAATAGTTGAAAGCCTAGACAATACACTTGAAGCAAGGGTTATGTGAAAAATCTAATATGCAAAGGTTTTTTGCTTCAACTTCAGCTACTGTTGCACACAAACAGTAGGACTCAACGGACTCTCTCATCTTCCTCTAAATACATGCCCAAAACATCTCTCACAGTCAAACTGAACATATCAGGTTTTTCTCAGAACCATTTGTTTAAGAGAACCCTCAACCCATTGTTCAAATATTAAGACTGAAATAGAACTCCTTTCATGATTTTTTCACAGACATGACTGAATGTGGATTTTCTCTGGCCAGCATGGTTTTCCTATTGTTGAGTATTTATATGAAAACAGGAAAGACGTGTCATATTTTGGCCAGACTGAGTGATCTATTAAAAGTCAACCTCCTTGCATTTGTCTGTGGCCTAATTCTTCATCCTCAGTGTGGTGTTTGTGTAGTCCTTGCCTTTATCATTTCATCAAATTATTGCTTGATTCATGCAACCCTCTTTTCAGTGTAATCATATTGCTATGTTCTGATTTGAAATCTATCCCCTTTTCCTACGTATCTTTGAATTATACTGTCATGCAATTAAGAGACTTTTCCCCTCCCAGCTCCCCACACCAAACCATTTTTTTGTTGGATAGATCAAATTTTGACAATTAGCGCAATGTTCAGTCATTACATAAAGCCTGATCCATGAAGGATTCAGCTTATTCCATTTATATCGATCTGTTTGGAGAGCTGCAGCAGCTCAAAAGCGTACGAGGGACAAACTTTTTTTGTAGTTGACAAAAGAAAAACAGAGAAAAGCAGACACTCTTTCACACCTGTCAGCACACGACATGATAAGATGTTAAGCTGCTCAAAGCATCCACTCTAATCCCAATCCTGCTCTCAGTGTGGAACTCTGACCTCCTCACAACCTGCTCTCTCTGTGTTTGTAAACATTAGTCTGCTCTCCTGGCTTTGGGAACATTCATCACTTTATGCAATTCTGGCTACAGCTTGTGTCTTAAAACTGAAGAAGAAGCCAGGGAGTTTGTGTGTGTGTGTGTGTGTGTGTGTGTGTGTGTGTGGGTGTGTGCGTGTGTGTGTGTGTGTGTGTGCGTGTGTGTGTGTGTGTCACGGCGGAGGGTTTGGGGCAGTGCAGCACCACAAGATTTCAGGACTGTTTCACTGCAGCTGCAAAATTCATATGAAGTGAACTTGCTTGTTTTAGGACTGAGTGTGTTTTATTTATATAGTTTCATTATGATAAGCTGAAACGCTTCACTTATCAACTGTTGGGGGTATATCAGCAAAACACAAGCTGGTCGAGGTGCAAAGAGGGATAGTGTATGCAGAGTCATAGGCTAGTTCTGGTCTTTGAAGAGACTGAACATTGTTATTCAAAAAAATATGTAATAATATTCCAAACTACTGTCCTGTGCTTTGAATACATTAGTTCTTTTTAACCATTGCACTCTGTCACTTATTTAAGTGTTCTTAAGTATATAATTATGGGCCTGACATAGTTTATCACTAGTATCCAGTGCTCCTAAACTCCTAAAATAAAGCAGAGGTTCTCCAGCTTTTTTTTCAGCCCGGGACCCCTTTCACTGTGAAAACGTTTCATGGACCTCCTCAATCCAAATCTGCAAATGTTAGATTCATTAAGCAAATATGTAGCTGTAATGGTCTTTGGTGGTTATCTAGTTATAATAAGCATATGATTTAGTATTTAATGTTGGGGTGGGCAATATAATGATATTTTATTAATATTATGATAAAATAATTATCTTTTACATGCATTTCTGAGAATATTGTGAATATATTCGATATGCAAAGCCATCTACAAGTTTCATGGTTAAGAGAACATAATTAGTCCTGCTCAGTTGCATTTAGGGCTATGCAGATTGCAAATGGCAAAAAATTAATCAAATCATAAAAAGTAGCCACTGACAAGACAGGTAAGCCTTGATTATCTCGTTATAATAGCACCTGCCAAAAGGTGAGGCACACTATATGGACAAAAGTGTTGGGACATACCTGTTTTTCAGGGTTTGGGCTAAGCCCCTAACTTCCAGTGAAGGGCAATCGTAATGCTTCAGCAGACCAAGACATTTTGGACGCCATGCTTCCAACTTTGTAGACAGTTTGGGAAAGAACCTTTTCTATTCCAGCATGACTGTGTCCCAGTGCACAAAGCAAGCTCCATAAAGACATGGCTGGATGAGTTCGGTGTGGAAGAACTTGACTGGCCCTGACCTCAACCCCATCCAACACCTTTCGGATGAACTGGAACGGAGATTGCTTTGTGACAAGTCTTCTCGTTCAGCATCAGTGCCTGACCTCATAAGTGCTCTACAGAATAACCGGGTACAAATTCCCACAGAAACCCCAAAATATTGTGGAAAGCCTTACAAGAAGAGTGGAAGCTGTTACGTCTGCAAAGGGGGTCAACTCTATGTTAAAGTCTATGTATTTGAATGCAATGTCATTAAAGTCCCTGTTGGTGTAATGGTCAGGCAACCCAGTACTTTTGTCCATATAGTGTATGTTAGGAAATAAGTAAAGTCAAGTTGATGTGCTGGAAGCAGGAAAATGGGCAAGCATAAGTCACATCTGAGCGACTTTGACAAGGGCCAGATTTAGGAAAGGCTCAGAGCATCTCTTGCATAGTTGCAGTGCTTAGTACCTAAAGTGGTCCATGGAAGAAGAACTGTTGACAGGGTCATCTTGACATTTATCACATACCTAAACATAGCTGCAGACCAAGTACACCCATTCATGACAACAGTATTCCTGATGGCAGTGACCTCTTTCAGCAGGATAATGCACCCTGAAACACTGCAGAAATAGCTGAAGAATGGTTTCAGAAACATGACAAAGGTGTTGACTTGGCCTCCAAATTCCCCAGACCTCAATCCAAGCCAGCATTTGTGGAATGTGCTTGGGCAGACTAGTCCACAGGGGCCCCACTTCACAATATCAGCAGAGGTCTTGTTGAGTCCATGGCTCAACAGGTCAGACCTGTTTTGGCCGGTTGAAGTGGATCTACACAAGATTAGGCTGGTGGTTTTAATGTAATGGCTGATCGGTGGATGTGTTTGATGAATTCTGTTTGATGTAAATTATCCCAAAAATTCAAATTAAAAAAGGCAAATCATTTTGCATGTTGCCACAGTGCATGTCACGAATATACAGTGTAAAATTTCAGCACCCCAGCTTAAAAGACCTTCCTGCGTTCCTCTAAGCAGCGGCTCTTTTGCTTCAAATTTTAAACATTCTCTGTTCCAACAAGCCCAGTGCCATGTGACTTTTGGAACCTCATCAAGATTTTTATGTTCAGTCATTATGGCAGAAGCACTGCAGAAAGACATGCTCAAGTTTGGGCATGGGAATGGGCATCAGCAGCAGTATACTTTCCAGATGCAATAACAACTTAATCTACAAGCATTCATTGATGACTAACTTGAAACCTGCCAGATGTGATTTAAGCTTAGTTAGGATATTTTGCAATGATATTGACACAACATAGAGAATTCCCTTGAGTCTAGGAAGCATGTTCATAAAAGCCTGTGTGTC
>JBBIGA010174547.1:12500-16181 GCA_037576975.1 Alestes dentex
TGGAACCCGTTGACAAGAAAAAATTAATTAACGTCAAGGTTTCATTTTTTTGAGTGAAGGTCGACTGAAGCAGAAGGAGTTTTATTGTTTTCTCCCACTTGATAGAGTAAATAGTGCCTAGAGATGGCTGTGAATCGCTCTTTAAAAAAATTAATCTTCACACCCTGTAGTTCTGTATAGTTGTAACATCCTGCCCAGTTTTCCATGGTTTCATAGGACATTTGTTTTGACACCTCTGAGTTCCCCCTTCCTTAATCCTGCCTTTGATTTGTCCCATTACTTTGATTAGTTTCACTTGGCCCTTTTTTTCCCCTTTATTCAAGCTGCCACTACAACAAGGCAGACATCTATCAACCCTTGTGCTGCCTTCTCTTCCACTCCTCCATACTTTCCCCTTTGTGACAGCCTGGTTACTCCTATTTGGTTTTTAGTTTTTGCCTGCCTCATGCTCCCCTCTGTGTTCTAGGTCCTTCCTCTGTTTATCTCTGCTCCTCCCTGGTTCCCAGTATTCTAGCTCATGACAGTCTTGCTGCTCAGCAGCATGTCCGCCTGCCCTCATTGCCTGTGGCTGCCCTGGGCCATTAGTGAACACAGTGTGGGGGTCTGTCCTTACAGGGAGTCATGGCAGAGGGTGGAGCATCCTTGTTTGGTGGGTTACGGGCATCCTAGGTGATGAGTGGACTATGGGTCTCACCAAGCAGGCGTGGCCGGCCCCCATAGCGAGTTTTGTGATGAGGCCTTGCTAGGAGCCACACCTGATTGCTGGGCCCTCTCACCAAACAGGTGCCTCCTGAGGGATTGATAGCCCTTGACAGGTTTTTGGTTGGGCTGTGGTCCAGGACAGCCTCGCTGGCATGGATGATGTATCTTGTTAAAACCTGTATTTCCTGTCTGTATATTTAGAAAGGAATGGAAGCATGCTTATTCTAATCTGGCTGATTCCTGTATCTTAGTCAAATCTGCATGTCCTGTGTTCTTTAGCAGAACTATAGCCTGCCTGTTCCCACCTGTGTGATTCTGTGTCTGTGTAGTGTCTGCGGACCCTGTCCTGTTATCCCTGTGCTGCATGAGCCAGTGCTTCATATCCCCTTTCCTAAATAAAATCTTCAACAAAAAAAGGTTCCAAAGCTCCTCCAGGGTGAAGAGTAGAGCAGGCGGGAGAATGTCTGACCCCTCGCAACCGGTCACTTTCTCTTCCAAACTTTTTCCCTCCAAGAGTGACGGCACTAAGCCCCAACTGCCCAGCTTCTTTCCCAAGGCCATAATCCTTTTAAATAAGGACTTGTTGCACATATGAGCTTAAACAGTGCAGTTGTATGTTAGCCGTACAGTTTCAATATTTTTTGTTCTTTTTATTCTGTACAATGCAGTTGTATTTAAACACCGGGAAGTGATTTAACACATTTTTTATGACAGGAATGGCTGTGGCTGCAGGCTTTTTGTTCTGAAAAAGAAGGCGCTCACCTGATCAACTGTTTGAAGACTGAGACCGGGTGGAATCAGGTGTGCGCTTGATTGGTTGGAACGAAAACCTCAGCAGTCCTTTGAGAGCCCCGAATTACAGGGTGTTCTTCAGCCGACTCCTATTTATTTTTATTTTTAGTTTCTATTTATTTTCTTTAACAGATTGGATAAGAATTAAACCTAAAATGTAAAATGTGCCATGATTTTTCCCAACTATGTTAACTTCTGCACAATCTCTGCAGTCAAATGTGCTGCATAGGATGGGTTCTTATTTTGGATATTTATAAAATAATAAATGTATGTCATTTGACCAAACCTTTGTTTACGACGGTGTACCATAATTGTAGGCAAAATGATCTGAAGTCTTAGCATCACATGTGACCTCTAGATGGTGCTAGTCATCATCGCATAACTCCAGAAATAAAATCCACTCTCCTTGTTAGACAAGCAGGCAAGAAAACAGCAAGTGTCCACTTTTGTGTGTCCAAGTTTATTGGAAACATTGATGTGAAAAGTCACTATGAGGGCTTAGTTGACTAACAGCAGTTTCAACCAGCAGAGGTTTTGGTCATCATTACTGCACTGAAAACAAAAATGATGTTTTAAATATTACATGATCAAAATGTATCAAATGGTTCTACAATCAGCAAACTTAAATATTGTAGTTATAACATGTTTTGCCACCACTTCACATATGTTTGTAACCATTGTATATTTGTATTTATTGAATTGTCTTTTATTCATTATTTTGTTGGAAGAAACAAAATCTAAATCAGTTCCCCCCCCTGCACTATATGAAAATGTAATGACAGTTATACTGGTATTAATAATCCCTGATGATGATGACTGTATACAACTGAATATATGACACATACTGATCTTAAAACAAAAGATATGTCTATACATGTGTGTATGGCTCGTGGGGAGGGGGTTTATATTTAAACTGCAGCGTGTGTGTGGGACAGGGCAAGCAAATCTCTTTCAACTGCAGCTATTTCCTCTTCTGTACTAAAATTACCACCACCGTGGCCCTGATTGAAGACAATCATGTATTCTCCCTCCCTCTTTTTCTCCTCTCTGTCTCTCATACGCACACACACACAAGTTATAATACCAGGATGTGTCATATTTTCAGCTGTATGCCATTTCTATTCATTAATTAATTCAAAATTCTAACCCCAAAACATCCTAGTCTGTTATGACACATTAAACATGTACCATGTATGTTAATGAAACCAATTTTTTTTTAAAAATGCCTCTAATCAGTGGTACATCCATCACAGACAAAGGTATTTACTTGTATAATGCATTTGCAATACATTTACAAAGCAGCTGCAAAAGAGCCAAAGGTCACCATGCCCATTGCTTTTCACATATGGCACTTAATTTTAATCTACAGCAACACTGGCACTTACACAACTCATACTTAACATTAAAACCTCCTCCCCAATATTGTGTAGGTCCCCTCATGCCTCCACAACATCTCTGACCTTACGAGTCTTGTAAGATGTGAGGTGGAGCCTGCATGGATTGGAGTAGTTAGTTCTGTATATCTCACAGATGCTCAGTCAGACTGGGGAATCTGGAGAAGTCAACACTCTGTCATGTTTCTCAAACCACTCCTGAAGAGTTTTTGTAGTGTGACAGGGCACATTATCCTGCTGAAAGAGGCCACTGCCATTAGGGAATGCTGTTGCCATGAAGGAGTGTACTTGATCTGCGCCAATGTTTAGGTAGGTGCTACATGTAACTTCCACATGAATGTCAGGGATGAGTTTTGTCCTGTATATCATTGCCCAGAGCATCACACTACTTCTGTCGGCCTGTCTTCTTCCCATAGTCCCTCATGGTGTCATCTTACCCCCAAGTTTTCATCATGTAATAGTAAAAGTGATTAATCAGACCAGGCCATCTTCTATTGCTCCACAATCCAGTTCTGATGCTTCTTTGCCCCGGTAGCTATTTTTGGTGATGGACAGTGGTCAGCTTGTCACTAGGATCCTTACACATGTCCGTTTTTCATACTTCCAACACATCACTTGCTGCTTTATACATCCTACCACCTAACTGGTAGCACTGTAATGAGAAAATCAATGTTATTTACTTCACCTGTCAATGGTTTTAATGTTATATGTGCAAATGTGTGTGTGTGTGTGTGTGTTTGTGTGTGAGTGTGTGTGTGTGTGTGTGTGTGTGTGTGTGTGTGTGTGTGTGTGT
>JBBIGA010174556.1:1672-16181 GCA_037576975.1 Alestes dentex
CATTATATAGTCATTATATTGAAAGTCGTCTTTTAAAAGAAAAATTAAATAAGCAGGCATTAAAAATGAGATCTAATAGTTTCAAACTGAAAACAATCTAATTTAAAAAAAATCAAGAAATGTCAAAGTTGACATGGAGCAAGCAATCTAAGTCAGGTTGGGTTTTTATTGTCATCCAGGCATTTTTTATTGTCATCCAACGGATTTGTTGGTCCTACAGTCCCAGGTTCACGAACAGCACAAAAAACACACAACATACGACATGAATAAAAATAATAATCATAATAATCATAATAATAATAATAGGTTACATTTATAAAGCACCTTTCACAAACCCAAGGTTGCTTTATGTAGCAGAGACAAAAAAACAAAAACACCCCCCCCCAACAAATCCAAAGACAAAAAGTACAACAAAGTGTAACAATAAACAGTACAACACACATTTAGGAGGACAAAAATAAAGCTGCAGATATGTACTGTATATGTACTGTATTGAGGTAGTAATTAAGTCAAAAATTTGAGAAAATGTTAGAATGTAAAAGTATATTTCACCAGTGTATATAGATTTTTTGACTGGAAAATCGAGGCAAAACTTCTTCTTACCAAGTGTCTCAGATTTATTTCTCATTGCTGTTGGCCTGACTAACCCAGATGACTCTGGTTCGGATGCCGTTTGAGCCTGAAGGGCTTTTGAAGCGCATGGAGCTCTGCACAGACTAACACAGACCACTGCAGCGGCGAGAAGTGTCTTTCTCTGAGTGTGCACACAGGATGTCTGAAGTATTCATGGATTAGTTAAGCATAAAAAGCTAATTTACAATGCTTCTAGTGTCCTTCACATTCTTAACACAATCTTGACACAAATATGAGCTGAATTCTAGCATCACTGTTCAATTTTGGGTCAGGTCTCTTCGTCTGGTTTCAGGTCATCAAAGTGCATTGCATTTAAGACTGAACTGCAAAGGGAAGAATTAGAATTGAGGCGCGTTCACAGAGATTACATCGATTCTTTCATCGTCAGAGCTGAACACGACGTACTGAAGTGATGGACTGCACAGTTTGAAGTTTCTTCGGGTCTCTTTTGTTAAATGGCCCATGCAATCACTCCTTTATTCCTGTCATAGCTTAAATCTCTACATAATTAAAATAAATCATCTATAATTAATTCTATAATCAAAGACAGGCAAAAATGTTATTGAATTTTCCCATTGCTTGTATCTCATTAGCATTATTATGGAATAGTCTGATGTTTGCTTTTTGATTGACAAAATACATGAATATGACCAAAAATAACTTCTAAATGCAAGTGTTTGTACGCTATTGCCATGTACACAGTGATCGTTGCAACAGTAATTAATCATTTCTTGTCCTTTAATGTCATTAATTACATTTAAAGCATCAGTAAAAAGGGCCAAAACTGAAACTGATAGCATTTAGTTGATTGAAATCCCAATAATAATGATAAAAAAAAAAAAAAGTTTTGTATATTTGTGAGTGTTGCCATTATCTGCTTATGTGGCTCATTCCAGTGGATGAGTGTCTAGAATTTGAGTTACTATCATAATTATGTTGCTATAAAAAAATCAACCCATATGGAGAGCAGACCATGGTAGGTTGGAGAGACTGTTTTAGTCTCAGATAGATTTATCTTTATCTAGATTTATACTTTATCAGATAGATTTTTTTTCCAGGAGCTCATTGTTTGAAAAATGTGTTTACAAATTGCACAGATGTATTTGAATTGCAAATTGAATTTCAGCTTTTTTGTAGTGGGAAGAGGAGACAGAATTGATCGCAACACTTGTTAATGTGCTGGAATTTTGCTTTTACATTCATTGTACAGTCATGTTGATGGATGGTCTTCTCTGTCCTCGCAGGCGTTTGTTTCCCCAAAGGCTTTTGAATGAGGGGAGACGCTGCAAGACCAAGATCAGCCGCCGAACGTCTAGACCGCAGCAGTGTCTGGTGTGTGGAAAGTATTTCAGCTCCTCGACACACATGAAGATTCATCAGAGGGTTCATTCTGGAGAGAGGCCGTACCAGTGCCATTTTTGTGGAAACAGTTTCAAACAGAACGGCCACCTTCAAACCCACATGAGGATCCACACCGGAGAGAAACCGTTCTTCTGTCCGAACTGTGGAAGACGATTCAAAGACCAAAGTGTGAAGAACAAGCATGTGAAGCGGTGTAAAGTGGCCCGTCTAAAAGGACATGGAACACAGGGTACCAGCTAAACCTGTTTGTGTCTTTTTCTCACGTTATTTCATGAATGTTCACTGACTGATCGTATTCTGTTGCAGGAATACACAATACTGTATTGTGCTTGTATGTGGAGAATAGTTCATCAGATAAATATGGTGAATACTCCAATCAGCCATAGCATTAAAACCACCTGCCTCATATTGTGTAGGTCCACTTCATACCGCAAAAACAGCTTAGACCTGTCAAGACACACTTCTGCAAGTTGGGTCAGCTCACAGCAAGGCCACAGGTCCTGGGTTCGGATGCAGCCGAGGGCGTGGCCTTTACAGAAAAGGTCTGCAGTATCCACCTCAATGCCAGGACCTGCCAGGTTTCCCTGCAGAAAACTGCCCTGAGCATCACACTGCCTCGTCCACATGGATGTTCGAATCTTGAATAAATGAGCCTCATACGTGTTTTTGTTGCGTTTTGTAGCTGCGCTTGATAGATGTTACACTGGCGTTCGTTTGACACTGTTTAACTCCAGCCTGCAGCCCAATCTGTAGTTTTGTGTATTTACCTGTGAGGGCAGAAATTATTCTGTCCACAGTGTTTACACGTGGGTTGTCTTTGTGGGTAGTTCTGTATTGAAAGCATGGATCCCAATTCTTTGTTAAAACTAAGCATCGACGTTCTTGTTTTAAAAATCCTCCTGATATGGCGTAGTAGACGCGAAAGGAACAAGCATCGCCGCCGATACTGGGTTCACCCTCCAATCGTGGGACATATTCGGTCCTCCAGAGCGTCAAACGAACGCCATGTAAATCCAATAGCGACGCCTGACTCAGACGCCCACGTGGACGAGGCCTCACTGTCTTCTAAAGCTCTTCTAACACCAAGCCCCAAAAGTTCCCTTCTACTCACCCCACAACCCATAAACAGATAAGTAACTGCTCTCTCACTGTTAATGTTGATGAATGGTGGTTAAAAAAATGTTCTCACTTTTAATAAGATGATTTAGTTCAGCATGGAAGACATAAAAGAACTTAAGTGTCCATTATTTTAGCAAGTGTACAAAATGTGTTATAAACAACCGTTCTCCTAGCGCTAACACTGACGAGATTATTAGCTTATTTCACCCACGTTCATAAATGTAGCAAGACAAACTAGCGCGGCCGTAAAACATTTGCTTTATTGATGTGTTTTCACCATAACCTTGCAAACAGCTAGTTTTTATCCCACCACTGTCCAGTATGGCACAGATTTACCAAGATTGGTTAATGGGTTCCTTTACTCATAACTTAGCCATAACTTACTGTTCTGAATGCAGTCCAGCTTACTGCAGGTTCGCCGCTGCCGCCGCCACCATCATCAGCTGATGAAGGCCTGGCAGCAGAAATGTCTGTAATTTTGGCACATTTGGCAGCGTCTGCCTGAAGTGCCATTTTTTTTCCCTTCTCCTATGATTGGCTCAGCCCCGTCTCAGTAAAGAAAAGAACCAATGAGAGCCGTAGATGAGCGTTTCAGGGGCTGGCAGTCAGGAAATAAACTCCTGTGCTGACTTTTTTGACGAATGCATCACACAGGCACAGGGGCCAAAGCGAAAGTGGGTGGTTGTGTTTAAAGAGTTGATTGAACCAGCCCAGTGTCAGTCGGGCCACAGATCTACAAGTCTTATGGGGCGGTCGGACCAAGAAATAAATAAATAAACGAATAAACAGTGTCGGCCCAAATAGCACGTCGGCCCACCGGGAAAATGCCCGATACGCCAGATGGTCAGTCCGACCCTGGTCTTCTCATTAATAACTTAGAAAACAACTTTCCAGCAATCTGTGCTACTTCTGTAACACCCCATGGGCTAGCCTTCACTCCTCATGTGCTTCTGTGAACCCTGCGTCCGCGTCTCCGGTTCACGGGTTGTCCTTGTTCCACTTTCGGTAGATACCAACCACTGCATGCTGGGAACACACCTCAAGACCTGTCGCGATGGAAACGCTCGGAGCCGGCCTTCCAGCCATCCCAGTTTGGCCCTTGTCGAAGTTGCTCAGATTCTCATGCTCACTCATTGTTCTTGCTTTCAGTGGTTTTAATGCTGTGGCTGATCAGTGTATTAGTTCCAGTAATTATCACGTGTGTACGTGTGGAAGACATATATACACTAACATATACACTGTGTGAAGTTTTCCCCTGTTAATCTCTGTACTTTAGTGGGATGAACGACTCAGGGGTCCAGGCCTTAACTGTTTGAGCACTTAAAGCTCATCTTTTTCTGTCTTTCCTTTTTAAAGGTTACTTAACATAGCCGTGTAATTTACAGTTTTATCAGAGCTACTAAACATTATGCCCACTGGTTTATCATTATTGCATGTATTATGTTTGCCACTGAGGCTTATAGTCCTTTATTAGGGTTAGGGTTAGGTTTTGTATGAGTTCTAATGGAAATGTTCTGAATCTTAATTTGCTTACTATTATTATTATTATTTTAAGTGGTCATGGTTGAAAATAGTGGGGAACAGGAGAGCAGTCAAATCTTTGGTCATGGGTTCGAATCCTACCTTCCGCATGACACCACTGGGTTCCTGAGCAAGACCCCAAGTTGCTTCAGGGAGACTGCCCCCTGTAGTTAGGGAATGGAAGTCGCTTAAAGCGTCTGTTAAATGCTGTAAATGTAAATAAAGATGGGCAAAAAGGTCCTGGTTATTATTTTTTACTCTCACACAGAAAAATCTGTATATATTCAGTACTGATCAGTACTTCTATTTTGTTTTAGTACATATTGCATAAACCGTTGTTGAATTTATGTGGCGGGACGTGGACTTCTCATAATGTTTTCTTTGAGGAGAAGAGCCGCAGCGCTGCTTTGAAACTAACCCCGTCATGTGGAGGCTGTACTTTACCCTGGTTGGCTCTCACTGTGAGCTGTTCATATCCTAAAACCAGTGTTTTATCATGGTCACCATGATGGTTATCAGAACAGCGTTTGTGTGTGAGTTTATACACTCAGTGATCCACACACACAACTGGGAATATAGGAAGGTGACCCAAAGCAACCTCTATTTGGATTTGTTTATAATATAAAAAGTTGTGTTATTTTATTGCCTTGCAAATGTTTGTACCTTTATCTGCTCTAGTATAATCGTCATCATCCTCCTCCCCATTATTATTATTGTTCTTATTATTATTACTGCCTATCTAGCTATCCATCTATTCATCTATCTATCCATCCATCCACCCACCCGCTCTTCTACTCCATGCAGGCTCTCCTGTAATGTGATAAAAGAGACACAAGGGGGCAGGAGCACTCCACCACTGGTGGCCTCAACTGGAACAGCATGAATACTTTGTTATTTGATTTTTCTTTGATTTTCTCCAGAGCAGATGGAGCACTGAGTAGTCATGGCAAGCTAATCTTTAGCAGTCTACAAAATGGTTCGCAACCAGCTTAGACACCCTCCAGATGGGCCTTAACTATCTTGCCTGCATTATCACTCTTATTTTAATTCTTGCATTGTGTAACCATTATTCATCCAACTGCGGAAAATCACGCAGAATCAAGTATACAGTGTTCACAACTCTACTGTGTGAGCTTCTGACAAGCTAAAGAGGACTTCATAACCATAATGTTTCCCAGGCTTTGGGCGTCTTACCCCACATCAAGGTGTTTCTGGTAGCTTTGACTCCACATGCGGTCAAATTTCAGGCCCCATTTCAGTTTATTGAGGATTTATCACACCAAGCTTTCTGTGTGTTGGTACAGCTGACTCAAAGCTTTATTTCTACTTCGAATAAAAAGTGACTCTCGCTCGGTCAGTGCTGTTCGAGCCTGAAGGGCTTCTGGAGCACACAGAGCTGGACGTGCTGTGTGTCATGACCACTGTGGTGGATAATGAACACTCTCCTACTCAGACACTGATCCTAAGCTGACCCCCTAACGTGGCCCGCTGCAGAGCTAAGAACTGTCCCATTAAATGCCTGCACTGTACATCCATGTGTTAGGAAAGTGGAGAAATGCAAAATGGTTTAAAGCAAAAGTTCACATTACTAACAGTGAAAAGACCTGCAATAGCCAACAATCACACTCATTGATTACCTATGTCCTATTACCCTCTAGTCATTGTTGGATGTCCCTGAATACTT
Organism: Alestes dentex; assembly: GCA_037576975.1. NCBI lineage: Eukaryota > Metazoa > Chordata > Actinopteri > Characiformes > Alestidae > Alestes > Alestes dentex. The sequence goes on from JBBIGA010174556.1 coordinate 7,992, forward strand.
GCTTGGTTTTATCCTTTGAAGTACAAGGACCACATCTCGTCACATGTGGAAAAGCACATTTGGAGAATAATCTAACACATGGTTCGCCCTAAATAGTTTCATTTTTGGGACTTCCAAGTGATGGGTATGACGTGTCGATACTCAAGACACCAATACCAGTTCCCTAGAAAACACTTTCCCAACATTTCTCAACGGGACAAGCTCAAACATTTTTTTTTTTTTGGAAATGATGTTTCAAAATCTGGTGAATGTATGGGATGAGTCCTTTTGTAGATATCTTTTTTTTCAAACTCAAATAAAAAAGAATTTTCTCAAGGCAAAAGTCTCAAGGCAAGAAGAACTGCTGATTCTTCTTGATCAGAATCAAACCTCCAGCTAGAAGAAAAACTATGCAATGCCTTGCAATAAGAACATTTGGTTTCATGTTTTTTAACAATTATATCCAAGATAGTGTTAAAAATGTCGGTCCAGTAATCATGTACAGATGGACAAAGCCAACAGATTTGTTTGGGACTGACTGAAGATGAATGATATCTCAGCCCCCACACACCTAAAATTAAGGTTCTTGTCTCTAATGTTCGGTTCTATGAAAATCCTCTTTGGTATAAAATCTTTACATTATGTGGAGCATTTTCAAACATCTTCCATATCCTCTATTCTCATTCCATTTATGAAAATGATGCTTCGATAAACAGTCGATTGATTTTATGCTATTGCTCTAAAAATTCCTTTTTGGTGCCTTCATTTTATATAGTGCACAGCAGTCTGTAGTTTCAAGAGACCACATATCATCTTTCATTTGTTCAAGAGTGTTGTGCCTGTTCAGAATTGATCTGGGAGATGATTTAGAAGCTGTTGGTTTTTCATGCCTGTTTTTCTCTATAGGGACTGAATTGCTATTTTTGAATTGATATTTTAACCCCCTGACCCTTTGATGCAGTCTCTTCGGCAGTTCTGAAGTTCTCCCAGTCATCTTAAGCAATCAAGAACAAAGGACTCCTCTCACAAGGATAAGGAGCTGTTTGAGGAGAAGATGTGGTTTTGGAGAGGTTAGATCTTTATTCATCATAACTTTCATTATCACACAGTGATAGGGATGACATGCAGATGTGAGGAATGATTGCATGGTTTGAAGCTCTGCTAAACTCTCTATTGGTATCAGATGGAGCGATCAGAGCCGCCTCTTTGTTCCTCTTAGTGCTGAAATGATTGATTTGGTGTTTCATTACGACACGTCTGGCTCGCAGTTAAAAGAAATATTTAGCCGAACTCTGCTTTTACAAGACGACTCCCTAATCGACTAAATGAAAGCACAAAGCAGGAGGAGAGAGGCTCTCGGGAAGACCTTCAGTGAGACAATGACTGTCTTCTCCAGCCGAAGAAAGAGACGAAACTTAATTGAAGTTCGTGATGACGTCTGTTGCTCTAGCTCATTCGCACGGACTAAGTTCTCTCGCAAATTGCTTTGTTTTTCAGCTCGAAATAGTCCCAATTATCAGCAGCCACATCCTCATTTCCTATTTAATTCTTCCCTCTTCATTAGTTTAATGTTTGTTTTGCATCGTGACCTGTGTACGGTCACACTTCAAGTTAGTATATCACCTTGCCATGGGTCCTTCGGCCAACCCAGCAAGAAAGTAATTTGCGAATAGTAAATGCTTATTAAAACTCATTCATGTCTATCAACTGAATACATTGTAAGTAGAAAAAAGCCACAGAATTTGTTATGTTGGGTCTAAATTACAGTTACGGCTCTGGAAAAAAAAATGAGAGCACCGCAATTTATTTCTAAATCAGCATCTCTATGAGTATGAAACCATTCCATGCCAGTGTCCTACATTCAACCTAATACGGTTACGTTTCAAAGCAAGTAGAAGGAACGAGTTATGAGGGTATGATTTACATTTCTTAATTAAGACGCTACTGTACTTCCCAATAGTCGTAGACATAACTAAGCCATGAACACGCCGTGGTAGAGCTCGTATTTTGTCATGACAGAATTTGTTCAGTGACATAATGGTGTCATGTTATGACATACGACATAATGTCGTAATGTACGGTATCATGAGTACACAAAAGTACACTAATCGAAAAAAAAAAAAAAAAGCATGTGACATGACAGTTACCGGTAACATTAACAGCACCATTTATATTAATGGGAGGAATCTGTCATGACAGCTCATCACAGCTTATGACATGGCATGTTAATAGTTCGCTTATGACAGTGTTATGTAGCAAAGTACAGTGTATGCGAAAGTCTTGTAAGGTATTTTGGACCATTTTCTACCTTGAATTCTTCAGACAAAGCTGGTATTTTCAAATAGCGTGGGAAAAAAAATAAAAATCTAAGAAGAATATAAACGCAGTTACCAGGTAATGATGTGGCAACGATGAAATATAGAAGCGATGTAGCCTTAGTAAACCCGGCCTCCTCGACCGGAGATGATTTCCATATTGCACAATTGTTTTTTCAATTCTTCACATAATATGTCTTTACTCTAGAAAATATGGAATAATGTGGCAGGTGGGAAGAAAGGCGGCTAACGAGCCCGCAGAAGCGCAGGAAGGGCAAAAAGAGGGAGAGCGAAGCTTCGCCTCAAATCTGATTGAGCTTTAAGGTGTCAGCTCCTGGTGACAGATGTTTCTGAAACAGAATCTGCTTGATGTGGCTGGCAATGCATCCTGCCAACACAAATCAAATAATCAGAGCGAGCCGACAGAACATAGCCTAATGTCTACAGAGACGGCAGCTTTGAACGAGAGAAAGAAAGGAAAGCCGCTTCCTTTTTATTGCCTTTATACTCCATTTACTCCACCATGAATATTTCAGGCTTCATCTCGATGTATACGTCAAAAGAAATGGTTCAAATACAGGCCATCGAGTTCCGTCGATCCTTCCATTCCGCATGATGATAGAAGATGGTTTCGATTGTAATGCGACAGAGAACAGAATTATCGTTTGTCTGTGGGTAGAGTGGTAATGTATGAAATCCAAAGCTGTTTCATTTGGACTCACCTCTTGCCACATAATACACACATGTATGCTTTATTTTCCTGAAAGATGTTGCCCCTATAAGCTTAAATTATTAAAGGGCAGTGTTCTAGTTATCTGACATCTTGGCATCTTCTCATAATTGACCGAAAAGCAGTTTTATTTGGAGGGGTGAGAGCGGGCTCTGAAGCTCATTGGTATGTCCAGGCCTCGCTTGATGGCTAGATAGCCTGAGGCGGGGCAGGAGAGAGAAAAACACTCAAGGAACTACGGGATTGAACATGCATGCACAGTAGGCTTTCTCCTAAAGCCTTCATTTTCAGCATCAACTGAGACAAGATGGACAAAAGGAGCCATATCTTACAGTTCTGTCCTATTTTTTCCACCCTAAAGGTCCCCGTATAATATTTGTGTCGGTTTAAGCAGCCATAATTATTGTTATGGAATGATTTTACAGGACTTCTGTAAAATTAATCAGGCTGTTTTTGATATCGTGGCTTTAATACTGATGTAGGCTGAACAGCATGATATACACTGATCAGCCACAACATTAAAACCACCGACAGGTGAAACTAATAACATTGATTGATTTGTTACAATGACGTGCTGGAAACAAGAAAAAGTGAGTGAGCTTAAGGATCTGAGCAGCTCTGACAAGGGCCAAATTGTGACGGCTAGATGACTGGACCAGTGTATCTCCAAACCGGCAGGTCTCGCGGGGTGGTCCCTGTACGCAGTGGTGCAGAGTGCTGACCCTGTAAACTGCCAAAAGCTCTTACAGTGGGACATGAGCATTAGAACTGGAGCGTGGTGTAATGGAAAAGGTGGCCTGGTCTGATGAATCACGAGTGGATGGTTGGGCGCATATGTGTCACTTATCTGGTGAAGCAATAGCACAAAGGTGCACTATGGGTCCTGGCACTCACACGTACCACCTACCTAAACATTGTAACTGATCAAGTACACCTCTTCACGACAGCGACGGTGGCTTTTTTCAGCAGGATAATGCACCCCTGTAACAAACCTCCCCTAAACAGAAAACATATAAGGCAGAAAGGCTGTTAACAGATGTGTAGGGGGAAGGAACAAGCCATCAGAACTCTTAACATATGGTCTCTAAGTATATTCTACAGTTGCAAGTTTCTGTACACGACACCACAAACATACACACACACAGACACACCCAAACACAACCCTACCAGACCCACACAGTCCATTTATACAGTCCATCAGAAAGACAGCAAAGTCCTTCTAGTTTAGTTCCTGAGCCTTTATCCCTCTGGCCCAGGGAGTCAGTTTGGAAACTGCTGCCCTCAGTCCCTCTTCCGGCTCCGCCCGGGAAGGATGGGCTTCAGGATGGCACACTCGCACAAAAGGCAGAAGAAATTAAAATAAAAAAAAACCCACCTGCACCACAAAGTAGGTAGAGCGCCCATTAAAACCCATACATAAATGGAATTGCAGGCATTGGAAAATTAAATATTACCACTTACATGCAGGAACGCATTGTTCAGCACGCAGGTTTTACTGTTCACAGCAGCCGTAGAGAACCCAATGTTGTTGTTAGCCTAGCTTCCCTTGCTTCATTTATAGAAGTGACCCGGAAACAACCTTACAAACGCCCTATAGCGCCCCCTGTAAGGGGAAGCCCATAACTGCACCGTGCTGCAAAACTGTTCAGGAATGGTTTGAGGAACATGAGAAAGCTGCTGACTTGGCCTCCAAATTCCCCAGATCTCAATCCAGTCAGGCACCTGTGTGTGTGATGGACAAACTAGCTGAACAAACTAATCCATGCGGGTCCCACCTTGCGACTTACAGGACTTGGTGCCAGATACCACAGCACACCTTCAGGGGTCTTCTGGAGTCCCTGCCTCGATAGGTCAGAGCTGGTTTGGAGACCTGCACAACATTAGGTAGACGATTTTAATATTGTGACATGTGTATGAATGTGAAATGTGATGTAACGTTACAAAAATGAATTCAAAATGGGCCGTTTTGTTAACTGCTACTGTTTATCATGTGTATCATTACACATTTGCCTTAAACCACACTGAGTTGTTAAGATAACTTAAACATTTATTATGGCATTTACACATTTTCCCCAATTACTCAAGGTGTAGTGAATCTGATAAGACATTTTCATTGTCCAGCTGTTGCCTCTTTAGTTTAGAACTGTAGCTAGGAGGCTAAAATTACTAATAAAAACTAGAGCTCAAACTGCCCTCATTTTTCAGTAAATAAAACATCACCAAAACTTCTCTCAACCTGCTCAAACCGAATCCAGCCTGTTTGTTTGAGCAGGCTTGCCATGGTGGTTTAGGGCACAGTCTAACTAACTATTAGCTATTAAAAATGAACAAGTCTTCCTTTAAGGCCTGACGTTTCTGTACATTTGGATATTTATATGGTGTACAACAGACTGACCAAATTAACGAGTGAATTTGAGATTACCTAACAGCTTGATGCTGTTTGAGGCAAGTGTGTGACACACGTTATACACACAGTTTACATGTTAATTACATGCTAATCCATAATTAAATTCATTTCATTTACATTTCATTTACATTTATGCCATTTATCAGACGCTTTTATCCAAAGCGACTTCCATTCCCTACCTACAGGGGGCAGTCTCTAACTTGCGGTTAAGGGTCTTGCTCAGGAACCCAGTGGTGGTGTACTGAAGGTGGGATTCGAGCCCATGACCTCTTGATCCAGAGACAAATTTTTCGCTAAACTTTCCCTTTAAGAGACTTTTCCTCATTTGTTATGTCCTCCTGTGTTGTGATTAATAATCTCCCCTCGTTATGCTCGTTACACCTGCTTGCCATCCAAATGCTTCCTCTCTGACCAGACCTCCAGGACAACCAGAGCCAAGGCCTCCCTTGCTGAAGTTCTGTACTGTTTCCATGGCAACCTCTCCTCTTCGGTGACAGAAGTGTTGCCTCTGATTTTCCTTGCAATTAAGAGATGAACTGCCGTGTACACAGGAAACTGCAGGCTTGGTTTAGACCTGCTGCCACCTCAGGATTCACACACCACACACACAACGCCGAGGTGGCATCGCTGTGGCAGCATCAAGGACCCGGGAATGCCCTGAAAGGAGAACAGAATTATTTATAGATTGCTTTTGTGTTGTGTTGGGTTCACTGTATTCTCCCATAGTTCTACAGTGTAACAAAGGAACTGCCGAGAAGGCCTAGAAAATCAAGGCAACATTATGCATTCAGATGTCTGGGTTTTCTCAGCAGCTGCTTTTGTAGTCCTCCGTACTAAGAATCCTTTGTTTAACCAACTTAGATTTGTTTGCTCAGCCAATGTTCAGTGGCCGATTAAATATTACAGATTTTATTTAGCGTGAATTGCATTTATAGCATTTACCAGTGTTATCCAGGATGAGATCCAGTAACTAATCTAGCCTTAGGAGTCTGGCCCAGGGACTCGAACCACAGTCTGCTGGGTGGAGGGCAGGAGTGTTATCCACTACACTGGAATATAATAAATAAAGTATAATGTCAATAAAACCAACTGAACACACACCATCAATTAAATAATTGAAGAATTTAGAAAACTTTTACAAACTGATTGTGTGTGTGGTCCATCAGACCATGGCAAATTGTTTATTTGTTAATTAGTAACTGTTATATTTATTAATACTCAGCATGGTGCGTTTAGCAGACAGGGCAATGGTGACGCTACCCTTCAGGTTTCTAGGCTGTGGTTTGTATAGTATAGTGGTCTTTAATCCCTCTCTCAGAAAATTTGGGTTTGATTTGTTGTCCAGGCACAACATGTGGTACCAATAGACTTTTATGGAAAAGACTCCTAACACTCCATTAATTACTTTTGTAATGTGATTAGACTGGAAGTCATTCTGGATGTCTGCCAAGTACTCCCTTTAAAAACCATAAAGGGAGCTTCACATGATGAACTTGGTTAAATAAATTATAGTAGGGCAGACTACAAAAGCGGCTGTTGAGAAAAAATCCTTATGATGGCTTGATATGTTGAGATTTCTTTTCTTTTACAATTTACATGGGGACATAAAGCTTATGTTTTATCCACTATAATGCACTATTATTTTGCAACTATCACTTTGTGTATCATGTACTAAACCGTACAAGCTGTAAATTCAAAAATGCAAAGCGTGTTTCTCCCTCATACATGTTTACTCGAGGGAGGGTACACACCGTACATGGAAGAATTATGCAGGAAGGAATGGTGATATCAAAACTTGTCTGATTTCATATTCCATTCCATTTTCTAAAGATGACAGCCAGCTTTGTGGGACTTTTTTGCCTTCTACAACCAAGTGTAAATAAGTGGTATTGCGTCAAACAGGTGATGCAGAGACACTTTCCTTAACATTGTCAACAGTCATAGGAGCAAGACAAAACACAGACCTAAAAGAAAGATAGTTTAACACAATAATCCTTTTCCAACATTCGAAGGTTTGGACACCCCCGTTCAAAATAAAGTAATTACACAGCCTCAAAGAACAAACTGTATTTATTTGCTAAGTTTAATATACTAAAAGAAAATAGCCTAAAATGTGGCTGGCGCAAAACTTTGTGCATTAAAATTTGCTAAGTTTACTCCCTGAAAAGACTCAATTACAGATAAAAGTTTAATTCAGCGATAGGCATTCAACATTACAATCAGATTATAGTCAAGATATTGCAAACCATTATCCAGAGAATCCAGAGTCTTAATCCTTATTCCATTCCGACATAAAAAAACAGGTGCAGCCAGAATCACAGAGATAAAGCAAAAAACAGAATAGAAACAGGAGTATCATGCACGAGGCTAGAGGCAAACGTCAAAAACGAGCAGTAATGATGTTAAAGGCAGATAATCACAAGGAACACAGATCTCTAAGTACACTGTGAAAGGTAATACTTGGCAATGCAACTATCTAAACCCGATCATTAAATAGTGCTACATACAGAAAGTCCTCAACCAACCTTGAGCTCGAATTGCTTTCTAAACGATTGTTGAGGAGGGTGACGATCAAAAATACACTATATGGACCTGTTTTTCAGGGTTTGGGCCCCTTACTTCCAGTGAAGTGGCTTCCAACTCTGTGGACCCAGTTTGAGGAAGAACCTTTTCTGTTCCAGCATGACTGTGTCCCAGTACACACAGCGAGCTCCATAAAGACGTGGCTGGAGGAGTTCAGTGTGGAAGAACTTGACTGG
>JBBIGA010174573.1:0-14617 GCA_037576975.1 Alestes dentex
GAGAGAGAGAGAGAGAGAGAGAGAGAGAGAGAGAGAGAGAGAGAGAGAGAGAGAGAGAGAGAGAGAGAGAGAGTGATATTGGTCTCTGTGCTGTGGGCGGTTGGTTTGAATTCATTATGGTTGTATTTCTGTGGGCTGTTTCAGGGCCGAGTCTCCTCAGTGCTGTCGGCTCTGCTGGCTTTAATTTGACCCGTTAGCGTCGCCTCACGCTCACTTCTACTCATCTAATGACTAGTGCCATGAAACACACACACACACACACACACACACACACACACCGGGTTCTGCTCCATTCTTTAGGATCATCTCCGAGTTATTTTCTGCTTTATTGGGCTCGGCCGCCGTTATCTCCGTCATTATTTTTGTGGGGAGATTATGGATAGGTGACATTCTCATTTTCCCTTCAGATGAGGCTGAGGACGCCAGCGCCGCTGGATGATGTGGCTTAAAGAATTTTAGAAGGTCATCCCAACTTTGAAGAGTTTGTCATGAGCAAATTCTGACGTTAGCATGTCGAAGGTGAGGGTGATGTTCAGTCCGGTGGGCATTACAGCCAAAAATGACTTTTACACCAGCCTTGTACAATATATCACCTAGTAGCAACGTCAGTCCCAGCAATACTCATGTAGTAGAAGGGTGGAATATGCAAATTAGACCAATCACCAGGTGACCAATCACAGCTCCAGGTGAGTTACTGGATGGTCTAATGAATCGAGGTCTTCATGTAATCCAACAAAAGTCAAATTATTTTAATCTTTAATCATTAAAGGCACTGATTGGCCGAGGTGTTTTTAAAGGGCCCATATGCTACCTTTCATTTTTTCCATCACGTTTGTGAGGGTTTGTAAAATATTCTAAATATCCTAATTTAAAATAATTTATAAGGCAGCATAATGCTGAAACACTCCTTAGAACTTCAACCTGAGTGAATGGGGCTAAATTGCTGTAGGCGGAGCCAGGAGATACATATAAATTTTTTCTCTTTAGGGTTCACTTATGAGGGCAGTTGTGACTTTATGTACCAGAAAATAAGTCATTCATTATTTTTCACAACCATATTACAACTTTTATCCGTAAAACAAACTTTGTTACTGTGCCTTTAAGATGGATGTGTGTAGATGTCCTCTGTTTTGTTTTGCTGCCCTGAATTATGCCTCATTCAAAACATAGTCCCAGCTAAAACACTCTTTACTACACACCATTTATTTAAGTACTTTTTAAAGGGCTCATTTTAATTTGGGTTTTTTTTATGTTTAGGGGCCCTTTAATATACTGAAAAGCATTGCAATATGCAAAGTGTTACATTCATTTTAATTAAAGAGCCCATATCTTACATTAATTACATTATTTTGCATTTTGTATTTTTCTTCTTGAGTTCCACTTTTGAGGTCTATTTGATTTTTTTTTTAATAAAAAAATGTTATTTTTTATGCAGCCGTGTTCCAACTTTTATCCCTTTTATACAGCACCTTTAAGACGAATGTGTGTGAATTGTTTTCTTTATCTCTTTACCATAAATTTGTGTATCTAAATGACTGTAAACCGAATAGGAAGATATAAACGAGCTAGTATTTGTGATCTCACAAAAACAGCTAACCTAAAATTGACTGTTTTTGCCGCTTGATATTTATAAATTGACCTGGGGAATGAGTTTCGAATGCATACAAGGCTTATACACCTCATCAAACTCTTTTATTTAAAAACGGTACTTTTCTTATGGTATGAGCCCTTTAATTTGGGCTTTTTTTTAACGTTTTTTATACATTGAGTCATAGAGTGTCAGAAACAGCATAAGCGAGTCTATTTGAGACTATTTACCGTCTCAACAGTGTGTGATGATTTGTGCCTGCAGTTTCAATGCTAACTGGTTTGCCGTTAGCTTCCGTTAGCTTCCGTTAGCCGCTAGCCACATTAGCCTCGTAGCTCCAGTGCAGAGCTGTCTCGCCTGATGAAGTGTGTTTTTCTGAGCTGGATAAACTCTCGACTGCGGCGTCACTTTTAAGAACAGAGAGGCCTAAACCGCGCCGTCGCCTGCACTGAAACTATAGTTAATTGTCTCTTTTGATATGAGGGCTTTTCTTTCATGTTCGTCGAGGAACTAGAGTCCCCCGAAATTTCTCTCTCTGCCGAGCTTATTGTCATGGCGGAGCAAAATTCACCAAGCGAATCAGATATGATATTAAAGATCACACATCAAAGGGCCTTACAAGCTTTTGTCAGCCGCAATTTCCCCGCGCCGTCAGTACCGCGCCGCAGCCTTCGAGTTCCGCCACTTTCAGGACACGAACGATCTCAGTTCAGCTCCTAACAACTGAAAGTCAGACCAAAGTAAGAAAGTCGAGTTGACATGATTACCTAATTAAAAAAACTCAGATTCAGATTTCTTTAATAGGGCCTGTAGTCCCACTTCTTTTCTTGTATATTTAACTTCTGAACCATTTCCCAACCTCTGTTTACCCTTTTATGGTACTTACTCTGTTAATTTTGAAGAAAGAAGTACAGTACTGTGCAAAATTCAGCAAAAATATTGTTTAAAACCATTTCAGAGGAGCGGTGAGTGTTTTTTTCACATGAATATTACTAAATATACTAAATAACAGAATAAATACAAATACCATTCTACAGTAAACAGTGATGTTATGTTCAGTGTATCAGTGTGTTCTTGTGGAAGTCCAGTATTACTGTAGTTTCATCAGAAACCTGGTTTGACTCGATCAGTCCTTCATTAAATTAAATCAGGATTTGCTGAGCAAAACTACTGAAAATCTGATTTACATAAATGGATTGTTTTTTGTGACATCACAAAATCCATCAGTTCAAAGCAGGATGTTTCAGCTTAAAGACTTTCAGTCCCATATGAGCTTTACATTTTGAATCTTCAATTTAGTCAATTAAGCTCATTTCAGTTTCTGATATGAGCTCTTCTAAAGAAGTCTTAATGATCACATCGAGGAATTATTGAGGAATTAGACTGTTTAAAATGATATGCGTCATTCACGCTAATAATATATGTCCAGCTTACGTCTTTGTTTGTTATTCAGAAGTTATTCTGTTATTCTTTATTTGATGCAGTTCGCAGCTTGCAAACAAGATCCTCATATGCACTTTGTTTTATGTGGGTGTGTTTTTGTTGTATCGCCATTCTGAGTAAATGCCTGCCGCAACTCATCCTGCAAAAAACTCTGGTTTGTCAGTTTGCGTATCATTCAGCAATTAATAAAAAAACAGCCTAAGTCTCTGAACACTTCCTTTCGAGACTGGGCTACGTGGGATCACTGTTGTCAGGAAACTGTGATATTTCAAGCTATTTTTGTCCCAGAGTCGTATCAGATTTGTGCACTTTTTCCTCCCCTGTATCTGTTCCAGTGTTTTCTGCTGATGCCGTCCGGATACAGACACTGGGTCCTGGATCGGTGCCATCTCTACTGGAGCTCGGAGGCCTTCAGTCTCCCGTGCTGATCTGTGGCGGTGGCTGCGGGGCACACGTCTGCCATATGAAAGCCAAAGCCAGTCTTAAGTGCTTTATGCACTTGACACACACCCTAATTCATTGATTTTTGAACAAGGAGGGTGTGTATGCGCGTGTGAATGGAGCGGAGTCGTCCCAATACATCACGCACCCTGTCACCGGGGTCCCCATTTCCATACATTAGGGCTGCTGTAATAGGAGTGTGTGAAATGGATGTGGAGCGGAATGAGGATGTATGGGGCGGTGATGGAGACGTGGCAGGCATTGTGGATCTGTAGCGGGGGGGAATCATTCATCTGAAAGCGTTCGGCCAAGCAGAATGGGACCAAACATTTCCTTAGGTCATGCCTGTAAAGGAGAGTGTGTTCTCACTTCATTTGCAAGGTTAATTAAAAAGAATGGAATGCAGGAATGAAAGAAAACATGGAATTGCATTTAAAAAGTATGTAATGTATTATTGGATGATTTCCTGTTTATAACCATCCTACCCCTACAGTTAACCTTAGGACCATTGTATACACTGTATGGAAACTATACGCAATGGTCATATGACACTTAAGGCATTCATAAGGCTACACAAGGCTATAAATGACTTGAAAACACTTTCTGGAGAGTTTATTTTGGCTTTATATTATAGTTTTTTATTGTTAGTGTCTGTGCAGTCATAACATAAGCAATTTCCTCCAGGATCAACATTTTTTGACACCTTCATGAGCCTTTCGTGACAACTGAAATGTTTATAAATGCTTATTCCAACATGTTTCAGTCATAAAGGCCTCTTTTCTCAAATTTTGCTGTAACTGACACTGAATTAGCCTTTATAATTGTCTGTTTCCCTTGTGACTAAAGGCTTACGTAGGTGTTGTGTCGCTTTATGGATGCCGATATACAGTAACACTTTATTATTGTTCGAATTTTGGCATTTATAATATATAATAATGACTCTATATTTTTTATAGAATGCTATATATTCCTAAATTATGTAAATAATGTCATGTACAGTTACACCAGATCACATACACTACAGTGCAAAGGTTTTATTTCTTTATATTTCGCTTTAAATAACCTTGTTGGTGCAAAAGTGCTATTTTGCCTGTAGAGCTTGTTTACCTTTGGAGATTAAATGAAGGAAATAGGAACAAATGTTTTACTGCAACAGGCTGCAAAGTGTCTAAAGATACAAGGAGCCTAGATAAAGGAGTTCCAGCCACTCAGCATTCAGCACCACCAGTATACTGATCACCACCTGATCATCTGGAACCATCTGCTCCTGGTTCTTCACTGTTGTGTTGGTGTGTTTTATGTACGTGGAATCATGTCCACATTTCGCAATCATCATGTGTTTCTTGCAGTCTGGGATGTAAAGTTTTAAGTGCTGTAGCAAAGTCCTTAACTCAATGCAAAGTTAAACTCATTTAACTTGTAGACTAACATCATAAACACACCTGCCGTACTGGCAGGAGAGGTTTGGTTCCAATCCACAATCCTCAGGATCCTCAGATCCTTTCCCTTCCTCCCCTCTCGTGGTTGTCCTTTTTGTTGAATATAAGAACAATACAAGAACCCAGTGTGCTGTGCCAGTAATTAAGGCTCTAGCGCTGCGGAGGCCAAAAGCACTTGTTTTGCACTGGCAATTGGGGTTTGAACATTCAGGCAGGCAGTGTTGGCTCGGCTGTTTGGTACCAGCGGCTGAAACCCGTACACACACACTGCGGTCTGGCCAGTCTGACCGTGCTAAAATGAACTGGGTCTCTCCTGGGGCGGCCTTTTGGAGGGAAGCTGGGTCTGGGTAACAGGGTTGCCAGATCTCACGCGTGGTTTTGTTTCAGCCAGTCCATAAAGCATTTCACATTTTGTTTTTCTGAAGTGTGTTCTGTCCATTTCTAGCCGACTCCACTTTCTTTGGTTGTTCACAGCTGCTGACCCAAGGGCTTGTTTAGGGGCAATGACAGGAGGACAGGGGGTTCTCGACACAGATCCGTTCCTTCGACAGTAACTTGAATTTTGGTGTCGAAACACATCCTAGCCTGAGTCACTTACCGATCCTGTCACAGTTGTAAAATCATATAAACACAACTAAGCCACAGAAAAACAAAAAGGAAAACTCTCTCACTCATACGCCGCGTCACTGCGTATTCTTCCGCCGTGCGCAACCCAACTAGTTCACCCACGTTGTCCGTAAGTACGAGGCTAACTGTGGAAGACGAGTGGGAGTGAGCGTTGTAAATTTGAAATGTCGTATGTTGAGACTGTTGTAACTCAAGGAACTCCTGTATAGGAGTTTTAGAAGAGTGCCACCATGCAGTTAGTGATGATACAGCAATTGGTTTGGATGTTCCAAGTGGGGTTGGGAAAGGGGGTCAGTGGCATTGAGGGATGTTTTTGAAACTATTCGGGTACGTGTAGAGCAGGAGTGCAGAGTCGGGATTTCTCAAGAGTATATGGAGACGTTGATTGGATGGTACAGGGTGTGTCTTCATATCTGGACATGTGTAGAATGTGTGGATAGGAGTTTGAGGTGGAGGGTGGTTGGGTGCCAGTATTGGATGTTTTGAAAAATATTAAAAAAAAAAAAAAATTCAAAAAGCTGAGAGGGCTTAATGGCTTTAGTTCACTGAAAAATCCTGGTATGTGTTGAGTGGGAAGGTGGGTGTGTGAGTTTTCAAAAATACACATGTGTAGAGATGGTGGATATGACCATGTCAGTGTCGGTGGTGATGCAGTAATTGTTGCCCTAACAATCAGTTCAGAATTAAATCTTGGGCTGCTGTCACACTCTTCTTCAGCATTTTCTGAACTGACTGTAGCTCAAATATTGTCTTATAGAAGTCATCTGTTGGATCACTGTGCTGAAGTATAACATTAGGAATGTTGCAATCTTGTAATAAATATTGACCACCATTAGTTTAGCATGTGCTAACCTTGCTAGCTTGCTAAATCTCACTGTATCTCACCTGCTAGTTGGAATGTTCTTTTTTTCCGTATATTTTCCTTACCTTTGTCTAGCCTTTCCAAATTTCTCTTTCATTTCAGTCACTGCACAGTATTAAGGGGAACATTTCTCTACATTTTGTCCTCGTAAAGCGATATATGTGATGAATCAGGAACCTTGAATTTTGATAACACAGACTTCATGGAACATGTAATGACCATCAAACCGATAGATATGATTATTATATCGACATACACTGATGGTTTATCTTTTTCACCACTTCAGAAATAACAGTGATGGGATATTTAAAAAGTGGGAATAATCAAAAGGCCACACATCATACACAGAAGCTTCCCTGTAGGAGCCGAACACATGTGTTGGGCACCACTTTTTTTGGAGGTTGTTCAAGCCAGCAGTGCCGGCTGTGTTTGGTATCCGCAGCTGAGACCTGCGCGCTGTTGTCTGGCCGCTGCTGGCGATGCTAAAATGAACAGGGTCTCTCTGGGGGCGGCCTTTTTGGCTGAGGCGGCGCTGGGTAATAGTGTCACGGCCCGTCTGGTGGGTCTGGTGGGCTGCAGGGGCGGACAATGCTCCAGTTGTACTGCGTTTCTCAGCACATTTTACGCTTGTCATTGCGCTAAGCGCTAAATGTTGATGTGACAGGCTTCGCTGTGACCTACTGCCTCCGTGTGTGTGTTGGTGGACGCCCAGGACACAGCCTTTCACCCCGAATTAACCAAAACGCTGGTGACACAGGAAACACCCCACGACCCCCCCCCAAAACCACACACACACTCACACACATACACACACGCAGATGGTGTGCTCCTATCACCCCACATTAGCATCCATGCTAAACAGCAACATTCCACAGAGACAATGCCGAGGCCATAAATAATTCACTGGCTCGTCCGATGCCTCCATTTAAAGACACTTATAACGGATGAGCGTGGCGACGAGAGGAGCAGTGTTAACTACCCACTGGGGAATGTAGTGCGCGCGTGTGTGTGTGTGTGTTGTTTTGCTAGTACATACAGTGCTTGCATCGTATTTAATTCAGAATTCACTCTCGAATTGGATGGACTCGGCCTAATCACGGCTCTGGTTATCTCCACTCCTACATTATTCAGAGGCGGATGGAGGAAAGTAGTATTAATTCATACAAAAAAATGACTCAAAAGACCAGTTTTTCGTCTGCTGCATCTGTAGCATCTGGTCGTTTACCACAGATGATCATTTCAGCACATCGGCCCGCCTGAGAAACTCTCGACTTACAGTAGAAGCAACTGGTGAATAATGAAGAAAAGGGACCGTGTAATGTTTTTTTTTTATATGAATCTTCATTTACTGCATCTGTTGATGTTCTTGTGGTTAAAAGCCACAGGCAGTGACTTCAACACATTGCAATTAAAGCGATGGTTTGGCAAAACATCAAATTTTTCCCGGATGTAGTTGGTCAGCCAAGGCATTTAGCTTATTCACTTTGATGGTTTCATTTCTTAAATACAAAAACTCCAATCCAGATCTCCATTAAGGGGCTCAGACTTGTGGATGTGGTTTAGGATACAGTATGACTTAGGAAACAAATAACCGACTCCAACTCTAAAAGCAACAGGGTCTGTTTTCACTACTCAGGAGAAGGAGGGCTGGTCTAGAATCAGTTAATCTGTGGCAGTGACTGTCATAAACATGAATGAACCCAAACTGGGATCAGTCCTCTCCAGCCCTGGTGGTCCTTTTTTAGCTCCTAGGAAGTCATACTGTGTCCTAAACCAAGTTTTAGGACGTTTTCTGTACTGAAAAGATCTGAGTGACTATTAACCTTTAGTGTTTCTCGCTCCGGTTCTAAACCAAAGAAAAGGACACCAGGCTGATCGACTATATCTGTCAGTGGGAAATTGTGTACATGGGACAAATTATTTATTCCTTTATTGGAAGCCCAAAACTCAGAGAAATCTAGACGAAATCTAGAAGTAATCAGAGAAAAATACATTTTATTTAAATGAGAAGAGCCTAGATTGATAGATTTTTAATGGTACCTAGAGCCCGTTTATCCAGTCAGGTTCTAACACTGAGAAATGCTACTGTGAAGCAGGGCACAGGCTACTTCAAGTCGTGCCATGCTCACAGCTTGTGGTGATTCTGGACAGTGCGGATGTTTCCTGGCTTCAGATAACATTCTGCAAACTGCAGCAAAGGGCATTTTACAATCAGAAAACTTTACTGATCCTGGAGGAAATTGCTTACGTAATGACGGCTAAGACACAGACCCCACAGTAGCGACATACACTCACTAAAAGAGCTTTTAAGATTTTAAAAGCTTTTAAGATATTAATCACCGTAAACCAATGACCCGAACGCAAGATAAATCAGTGTCCACCCCAAGCTAGCACAGATATACCAACGTCCTAACGCTAGGTAGCACAGAATCCCAAGAATGAGAGCAGTAGTACTTTGTATATGTCGGGCTTTGTAGATGAAAACCTAATGTAAACACGGCGCATACTGTGACGTCATCTGAGCGGCGCACAGTATGACGCGTGGCGGTCCGTTTTTCAAAATCTTCGTTTTTCTGGTCCACACGTAAACGAAGAAACGGAGTTTTCAAAAATCGCCACTTTGGCCAGAGTTTTCAAAAACCTCCGTTTTCACACTGAACCAAAACGCCGTGTGGACGACAGGCCAAAACGCGCAGAAAAACCTCCGTTTTCAGAAACACCCGTATACGTGTGGACACGGCCTCACAGACAACCACTTCAACACTTTTCCCTGTACTGAAGCCTCGGCTCGGAACACACAAACAGAAGCCCATGGGAAGATGCTGAAGCAGCCTCCCGTTGGCTTCTATTATAAGTGTGTTTGAAGCCAATTGATTTTCAACTACAGAAAAAAATGTGCTTCTAGCAAAAACATCTTGAGTGCAACCAAAAAATAAAGGAAAGAAATGCCCCAGTATGAAGTTCCCTATATAACTGCAACAGAACTTTAGTACACCCAGCACCTCTCGGCATGGGGAGAGTTCGACAGCTCAAGTTTTTTTAGGCCTAAAATAAAGTGCCGGAGCTCCAAAGTGAGAGATGCGAGCGGCAGCGGAACATTTCGGGAGCTGAACCAACACAACAGAATGAAATTTAACAGAAAAGAATTGGAATTTGGATGCGGATGCGGATGTGGAATAAAAAAAAAACCAAGTACTTTCCTCAGAAATAAACCAAAAGAAGGATAGTTTTGCTTGAGTATTATGTAAGGAACTGAATAGCATAGAACTACAGTATCGTGCAGAAGTCTTGAGCTCCATTTCTCTGAGCAGTAAGAGAGTTTCTGCCAGGAAACACACCATTAGTTACCAGTAGAATAGATGCAAAGAAGCAAGAAAGTGTGAAATAATATCAAGATTTGTACTTGAAGTACTTGAAGTTTTGTGAGCTGGTTAGAAGAACGCAGGTTCGGTTCCAGATTTCACCTCCATCCTTTGCATGGATTTATGAAACATCCATATTTCATTCGATGAATGATCGATTGAGATGAACTACGGTGTAATACTGGGAATGATGAAGCAAATCAGAAATGTCAGAAAACTTGATTCTGGAAGAAACGGCTTATGCTACGATTGCACGGAGACAGAGAGGCAAGAATGATATAAAATATAGTAAACGTCAAAATAAAAGTCAAAATAAAACTCTCCTGAAATACTCAAATACTTAGTACTAAGTACACTATACTGTATGCACAAAATGTTGTGGTCAGTAGGAAAAGTGGATATAAATACTATAAATAAATACATAAAATGACTGCTGAAGTATTTTACTAGCGATTTGGAGTAGCTCTCTGTACCGAGTCTATTAGTACACGCAACAGTGATATACGTAGTGAGATTGCATATAAGACTATTGCACATAAACTGTTGCACATAATAAACAATTGTCTATAATAATAAAAACAGACAATAAAGCAATAATGTCATGATGATTTAGCACACCATAAGAAATTGCACCTCTGAAACAGACGGACACTATTTACTGCATGAATATTATTCGTATACGTCCCTAATGTTAGCTTTTAAAACATACTGCTCAGATAAACAGGTTTTTAATATAATTTTCGAAGACTTCTTCACAGTATTATAGTTGCTGCACACTTCTGGCAGTAACACTGCCCGCAAAAGTCCGTGGTCATGGCCTTTCAGCTCCGCTTTAGAGTGGAAAGCCGGCCTCCGGAGCCTTGCAGGCCCAGAATAATGGAGGAGGAAAGAGCCACATTAGCAGTGTGTTACTGCTGTTCAGGCCTTCACCTGAGACCGAAGTCGCCGGGCTTTGTAGTGCGAAGTGTGTTCTGAGTGGAGGATTCCGGGGTGTATGAGGTCAGTAGTGCTTTTAATAGGCAAAACAGGCACTCTGCTTCCTGTTCCCGCGGCCCGTCGAAAACTGGGGCTTTGTGTAGTTTGACATGGGGAAATCGAACGCTTACGAGTTTAGAGGTTATTAATTACCCAGCCCAGCTGGTGACGCGCCTCCTTAATAAAACTAATGCACAACCACAACTTCATAAAGAGTTGAATCGGAGTCGTAATGAGACCTAAAATGCCATGGAAATCCGATAACCATGACGGAACCATCACCACTTAGGAGATCTTGTTATGAGGCCTTATTAAGTTGTAGCCACACATTAGAATCCCATTGCTCTGCATTAGTTAGTCATTTTTAATTAAGAAATGATGTCATCAGCAGGGCTGGTGTAATTACTGGCATTTTTCAATATGTATTTATTCAAATGTAATCTAGATAATATCTTAATATATATATTAAATGTAAATAAGTGCATACTGAAACATGTATCAATGATAATTGGAGTTATTTAATTGTTATTAATTACAATTAATTAGTTAAATAATTGTCATTAATTACATACACAAATACATTATGCAAGTATATATAAATATATATATGCATGTACATATGTATGTGTATCTGTGTATGTATATATATATATATATATATGTGTGTGTGTGTGTGTGTGTGTGTGTGTGTGTGTGTGTGTACATATTATTTGCCTTTTGATTTCAGGTTTGACTTTTTTCAAGTTTATGATGGTATTATGGTCATGATAAAACCTGATAAAAATGTCAGACTGTAAACAGCAAGAATTTTTCATCAAATTCAAACCCTTATAAACCCCCCCCCCCCCACTTTCCTCTACTTATGAGCATAACTGTGGTATTGATTGAAAGATTAGACTCATGATTCATATTCAGCAGGACAGTTAATCCTCTGGAGTTGATTTGATGGTGAAGTTTATGATGTAAATATTCTTGAACCGACTCTCTCTCTCTCTCTCTCTCTCTCTCTCTGAGAGCCTCTCCTGTGGCGCTCATCCCTGTTTAATCCTGAGCACATAAGAGAAACATTCTCTCATCGCTCCAATCCTTTTCCTCCACGCTGCCGCCGCGCGTTTTCCTCTCTGTATTTGCGCTAATAAACAAAACAAACGGCAAAACAATTTGTTGACTGACCCTCGGCGAGTCATCGGGGGGCTGCCCTTTTGTGCATGACAGATGGAGTTTTCTGCACTGTTGACCAATCAGATCTGACACGCCATGATTCCAGAGTCTTGGACCTGCCTGGTTTGGCTTCCCTCAGAAGGAAAAGTGAAACTGAGTTGAAGAACAAGCATCAAGTATCAACTTGGCTTAGAGCCTCTATAGCACTAGGTGCAAATGTAGAAGATGCTTCTTCTACTATGTCTGTAAAGCTTCCCCTTCCTGAAGTCAGGGCTCCCCAACCACTGGTATTGGTCGGTGAGTCAGAAAGACAGAATAAAAAATATTTTTTTGAGTCTGAAAGATCTTTTATTCTGGAAAACAATGTCTCGGTTATGTGATATGGTACAACAAACATTTAGTTTACAAAAAAATGTTAACAAAAAGTTAAAACGGGCCAGGCAGCTGGTGAGGTGATGGTTATGAAGTTGTCCCTGCGATCTGAAGGCCGTGGGTTCAAATCCCAAGACTGCTAGTGGCACCTCTGAGGTTCCCTGAGTAAGGTACCGTCCCCACACACTGCTCCCCGGGTGCTGTGTGGGTCACTTTGTGAATGGGTTAAATGGGTTAAATACAGAGAAAGAATTTCGTCCTGTTCACGTATGACAAGTGGTCACTTCACATCATTTAAAAACAAAAACAGAAAATCCATTAGAAATCCACAAACATACATATTGTGTATGACATGAGGACACTCCAGTGTGTACCTGTATATCGTCGCTGTCTGGCAGAATCCTCGTAACTCCACTTTTGCTATACTATTGGTCAGTCTCCACATGGGTCTGTAAAATTTAGAAATGATTAACCAATGAAAAGTGTTGAAAATAGTTATACCAATTTTGATGACAGTATTCATTTATTTAGAATATACATAGTTTTTTGAGTTTCCTGAAAAATAGCCGTTTTGGACATATGAGGTTTCCGCCCGACAACGACGATATATATCTACTATGTACATACATATATCCCATCTTATACACATACATATACTTATATAGGTTTATATATATATATATATATATATATACAAACATATTTTTGTACTATTTGCATAATGTACTTTTTATATTACACTGTCTAGCTCCGTTTGGAAATCTTCAGCTTACACACGCATTAGTATTATAATAAATGATGCTGAAAAGAAAACGTTGTGTGAAACAATGTGCAAATATTCACAACCACAAGTAAATCTGTTACAGCTGTAGTTTATTTATTTACATTGCCTTTCTGTCTGCATCAACAGTGAGGTGCAGTGAGGCGTCTCGAACGGGGCGGGAATTTCAGACTTGTGACAAAGATGGCCTTCTCTAACTAGGCCAGGTCACCGAGCCCTTCAGTGCGACCCCGTTCTGCGTCTGCGTGTGTCCGTGCTTCAGTTTCTACACCTGCTAGTAATGGTCAAGGCTGGACTCTGTAATTAGGAGGGTCCTATAGTGTTTATTAAAGGACCTGTTTTCCCCCCGCCCTGTGCTGAAATAGAAAATGAAGTTCACCTCTCCTTGAAAAATCTGTTATATTTCGACCACAGAGGCTGACGCACTAATTGCTGTCCTCAATTACGCGTGTTGCAGGGGTCTTGGCTCATATTCACGCTGCTGACCCAGGAATGCGGTTCGGTCTGCCTCCGCCGGGCCTTCGGTGGTGAGGCAGGCTGGCCTGCGGGTGCAGGGAAAGAGAGTGTGTGTGTGTTTTCGTGTGTGTGGCATGTGTGTGTAAATGAAAGAGATATGGGTGCAGTGGGCTTTGTGCCCTGCAGTAGGTTAGTGAAGGCGCAGCAGTACAATAGTCTGCCTCCCTTCAGCTGATGTAACCCTGCAGAAACCGGCACTGTTTCCTTCTGTTTTTCCACAGTCTCCGCGCTGTGCTGGCGCTCGTTGTGTGGAGATCCGGACCCGGCCAGAGAACCCCGAGCTCTGCTCCTTAAACTTAAAGGGTTTTTCCTACAGACCCGCTTCAAACCACCGGGCCTCTCGAGCTTCTCAGGCCGAACCAGGTTTATTAGTGTGGGCCGTAAACACAAAAACACGCACCGGCCACTTTATTGGAAGCCCCTTGCTGGGGCCGTGGCTCTGTCGCGTGGCCCCTGGTGTTCCGGCAGTGGACGGTCTGTGACCGCCCGGCCGCTCTCGGCTGGACATTCAGGAGTGTGAGCCGCGATCCACCTCCACTGTAGCAGAACTCAGAGTGGATCTAAAAGGGAAGCGGAGCTCAAAGTGGTCAAATTATTTTCTCTCTTTGTCTTTCCTCATTTCTTTATTTTCTTTCTTTCTTTCTTTCTTTCTTTCTTTCTTTTCTTTTCGTTCTTTCTGCATTTCATTCCTTTCGTTCTTTTTCTTTCTCTCTGTATTTCCTTCTTTTTTTATTTCCTTTCTTTCTTTCTGTATTTCTTTATTTCCTTTTGCATTGTTTTGCTTCCATATTTCCTTCTTTCATTCCTTAATTCCTTCCTTCTTTCCTGCTTTTCTTTCTGTCTTTCTTTCTTTACTTCTTGCTTTCCTTCTTTCCTTCTCTCTTTCAGTCTTTCTTTCTTTCCTTCCTTAAACCTGTGATTTAAAAATGCTAATTATCTTCTCAGTACTGCTCTCAGATCAGTGTGTTTTGTGCTGCTCTCAGATCAGTGTGTTTTGTGCTGCTCTCAGATCAGTGTGTTTTGTGCTGCTCTCAGATCAGTGTGTTTTGT
>JBBIGA010174591.1:0-16177 GCA_037576975.1 Alestes dentex
TCACTCCAGAACTTCTGCTTCTCTTCTAGCTCACATCCTACCTGTGGGGCATAACCACTAACAACATTGATCATTATCAATGTCCAACATCAATACCTGAACAAAATGAATGGGCGCAAATACCCAGAGAAACTCCAAAGTCTTGTGGAAAGCCTTCTAAAAAGAGTGGAAGCTGTTATAGCTCCAAAGGAATGGACCAACTCGTTCATGTATTTGAATGCAATGGCTTTAAAGTCCATGTTGGTGTAATGATCTGGTGTCCCAATACTTTTTTCCATGTAGTGTAACTCTAGTGTTACATGCTCATTCATGCCAGCACCTCTTTGTCATATTCTCTGTTGTCTGTGTCCCCAACAGTTATTTCTATGCAGGCACATACTCAGTGCTGTTCATCTTTGCTGTGCTTCACTGGTAGACAAACACATGGCAGGTGGTGATGGAGGACGTGCTTAGCATTTGGTAAAAAGGCACTATAATTAGAGCGCGCTCCACTCTGTTTACATGTACATGTCTACACCTGTGGCACAGGGTTCATTATGAAAAAGTTCCATTCGCAGTAGGAGTGGTCAATATGATGGTATATTACTGTTACGTTACGACATGCTTCTCTGAGAATATCATGGGTATGATCAGTATTGTTCAGTAGTAGAAGCCTGAACAACTGCATGTATCATTAAACCTCAGTTAACTTAAATCAATGATTTAGACCAATTATAGAGAACCTATAAGCAACATACCTCCATAAACAGCATAGTAACAAATAGCTAATTCGATGTCTTTCACATCTGTCAGATTTTCTTATTTGACTTTTTAGAGTTTAGTAGTTTAGTTTTGCAAATATTGAATAAGATTTTTACAGGAATGTAATATACAGTGTATTTTAAACCCAAATATTACTCTATGTAACATATCATGAAAATGTCTTCTGTCTCATTTTCATGATGGTCATTTCATTGCCTTTTCATTTTTGTGATTAATTTACGGTAAACTGAGGAATGATGTTCGCCTTCTCTGTAAATAGATTTTGAAAATGCTTTTTCCGGTCATTTTCTTCTATTTGACTTGAGTTCGAAAAATGTATCATACATGATATCTGATCTGCCAGTGCATGATCATGACAGACGTGAACTTTGACCAATATGTGAGTAATGGAATATGGTTTTGCCTCTTCATTCAGTAAAGCAGCCAAAATGATCACAATGATTCATCACTAAAGACAGATTCTAAAAGATTCACATTTTGAAATGTATCATCTCTTCATCTTCGGCTCATCATGTGATCTCACACAACCTCAAAACTTTGACCAGACAACAGCTCTGAATTTTTGGCACATTTACTTTAAAGAAAACACTTTTAAATTCAGAACCAGAAAACTTTATAAGAAGAAATTGCTTATGTTATGACTACAAAGACACACAGAGACACAAACAATATAAAATATTATGCCTGCATATAAATGTATACATTATATTAAAATGAATACATTTCTTGAATATAACATCGACAAGTGTTTATTTCGCTACACATATTTACCATCAGAACAAACAGTTTAAACTAAGTTAATGGGATCTTTAAAGAATCGTAAAGTTATATTTTTGCGGTATGGGCCATCTCTTTGGAGAAATTCAGAGCATGTCGAGTGTTGTTATTGGCCTTTTTCACCTTTAAAACACCGCTGTCTCAAAGCTGCTCTTGGAAGGCTGCCCTGCCCTGCATGTGAAGTTAGCATGGCTTTAGCTGAGGTTTTTAAACCACTGCACGGTGAGGTGAGAATAGAGGACATCTCTACAAGGGGCAGAGGTGTTTAATTAAGAATCTGGTAGTTTGGGCTCACAGTGACACCGCCACACGCACACACAGCTCAGAGGAGCTCTCACTCAGCTGTTGGGGAATTAAAGTGAAAATCAGTGTCTGGGTCACTCTATAAGAGCCTGAAAGAAAGGGTGAAATGATACAGGATGGTGATGAGCCAACAGCCAGTCCACTCATTCTATCATTAGAGCTGTATGAAAATTAATATAATTTATTATACATTATTAGAAGTAAGGGCCTGACGGAGATATAGGTTGACCAGTAATACTGGAATATAATGAGGTTCAGTATATTCAGACTACTGGCAAAAATCCATCCAGTACCATCCAAAAAGTTAATTTCTTCGGATTTAAATTTTTCATGACAGTATTTTAGTTTGTCTCTCAGAAACTGCAAAGCTGACAGTCCACCCACCCAGTTCTGTCACTGAACTGGTAAATACACACATAAACACAGTCACAGTTAAAATAGCAGTGCATTTAAAATACAGCTTTATGCGGAACTGTTATAGCACAATGAACCTTTCTATGAAGGGAACTGATGAAGAAAAAGTTAAACACCCTTTTCAGAACTCAGTAACATCTTAATATGGGAATCGGCTGGACGTCGTCATTGGAGTTACCTCAGGATAATTAGCAGGAGCAAAACAAATGAGTCTACAGATATCTGCACACCAGGGATGGAATATAGTTTTGAAATTTTACTTTTATTTGTGCTTTGGTTTTGTTCTGTTTTTATTTTCTGAAAGGCAAGAGTTTTGATTGAGCTTTTTTATCCATTTCAGGTGTAGCTTCAGTTTTTAGAGTTACAGCTGTGAGAGTCAGATAAACAATACAGTATCTATGATTTCTATTCCAAACAATGCATTGTAAATATATTTTATTAAAACTAAGTTCTTTACGTTGTATGTAATGGTTTATCAGTCTTTTTCTCACCCTCTTATCACATTCAAGTCACTGAAAGTTTAGAGGTGGTTTGCTGTGTTTGTACACCAGTCGAGGAGTCGAGGAGTGTGCCACAGTGTTGTTTTATTATTGCCTTTTAGCAGTGTTCCATTCCCTTATGACATGGTTGATAACAGGTTAATGGTCTGCTACCAGAGCCAGCCCCAGCGGAGCCTGACTAAATATGGGTGTTCAGGCCAATTTTTCACATGCAACATCTGGCTAGAATCGTGTTTGTGTTTGTTATCTGATGACTGATTTTTTATGTAGTTGATTTCATGCACTCTCACACATTTTCTGTCTTAAACATGTGCACCTTGATAAGAGAGATGTATTGATTGGTGAAAGTGTCACAGTGGTGTGTTAAGCAATTCTGTGAGGAGCAGAAAGTAAGAGGACAGATTTTCTGTGATCATAAATCACACAAAAATGCACTGGTATTAAACATTTTGAGTGTATTACAGTTAGAAAATACCAATTTACCCACCCAGACAGTTTTAGTGACTCAACCTAGGCCATGTAAAGCTCTAAAAACCCTTCTCTGTGATTTGTTCCAGGGTGACTAGGATCTCTAAACTACAGGTACTGATAGCACAACGGGGCTCTGTGGTAGCTGGTGGCCCAGAGGCTGCTAGTGGCACCACTGAAGTACCCTTGAGCAAAGTGCCGTCCCTGCGCGCTGTGTTGTGTTCCTGGCTACCCTCTGCTTCACTTGGTGAATGGGTTAAAAGCAGAGAAAGAATTTGGTGCTGTTCACATTGTGTGCTGTGGTGTCTTCACGAATGACCAATTGATGCTTTGCTTTACAGTGTGTGCAATCATTTTGTTTTGATAGAGTTTGCTATGCTGCTATTGTTTGCTATTGCAGTTCGGTTGCAAGCTTTCAAAAGGACAATTTTAACATAAAGTCTTTGGAGCTCTTTTACAGATGATGCTCACATTCTTACAGATGATCACTTTATTTCTGTCCAGATTGGCCATGTTGTTTTTTCCTCCTCCCCTGAAAAAAGTAGAGGCCAAACTTTTTGATACTAAACTCTGAGTAGTTCTGAGATTATTTTAGTCCTGTCCAGAAGCACATCTTTGTGATTTTTCCAAACACAAACATGATGTTGACTGCTGCTCCTCACCATACTTAATCTTTTAGCACTTATTAAATACTTCCCAATGGTGAAACATGGGATGTTTTGCGAGAAATGTTTATTTGGTCTTATTGCTGGTACTTCATCCCCTTTCTCACTACTCTGGGTGTTAGCAGGAAGGAAATAAAGTCAGTAAAGTATAAAGTCAAAAAGTCAGCTCTCAGCCAACTAATGAAAGTGCCAGATGAAGATATAAAGCATTTCTAAGTGATCATATGACCATGTATGATGCAAACATCTGAATTTGAAGGAGGTAACAAACACTATAAACTCGCTCTTCCTGCAGTAACTTTATTGCCGTCTGGGTTTTAGAGTTTTATCACTGAGATTTATTACTGAGATTTGGGTTTTTATCACTGATAAACTAATCCAGTCTGAAAAGAGCTAAAGACTCCTCATACTACAGTCTGATTTACAGCCTTATCAGCCTTACAGTCTGATTTACAAACTACCATTACACAAGGAAAAATGTCGGTTACACAATTTTCTTGTTTTTCTGAACATGTTTCACTTCTTATTGTGGGAAGAATATTTTTGCATGAATTGGTCCAGCTGAAGGTTACTCAAGCTATGTGTGATGTACTGGAGGTAAATATGAGGAGTAGCTCAATTACAGTGATCATGAAGAAAAGGCTAGTACCGCATATTTCCTCTCATTACATATAAAAGAATGGCCCTGATGTCAAGGGCTCTGTTGTTTAGCTTTTATGAGTCATGGGGTTGATTCTGGTATTCATGACTTAGACTCTTGAGTGAATATAAGCGGGTCCTCTCCTGGGGAGACGCTAGTTGGTTCAGTGGAGAGCTTTGTTCCAGTTGTGAATGGGATGGAGCTGACATCAAGATGACCTCCAAACGGTCCTCTGTTATGTGTAGCTACTAAACCTCGACTTAATCTAGCACTAGCTCACTAAACACCACTGTACTGACTTAGTAATCTCTGTTTAACAATCAGCATGTTGTGTTTAGACTGCACTGCAGATCTCAAGAATTTATGCTGCAGTGCAATGCTGCAATTTTCTCTGTCATATCAAATTGACCACCATATGTCAGATAAGCCTCTTTTTCCAAAGCTGCCTTATTGTCTTGTTCTTTTATACTGACTGGTGGAAACTTTGAAAATGAAAGCATAGTGGGGAAAAACCTGATACTTCTCTGTTTCTTGAGATTTTATGTTCTGTAAAAATAACTAACCTTTTTTTTTGTTGTGTTTGGATTTTGATGTGAGAATCAAATAAATATGTTTTGTTTCTGAAATAAAAATTGAATGGCCGCTACATACACAGAAAAAACATTTACTCCTACTTTAATGTCATATTTAATGTAAAAAATTAGAACAGGCGAATATAAAAGAGCAGAGACAAACTTCACTCTCTAATGAAGGTCTATATCCAAATGTCTTGAATATCATGGAAATGCCCCTTTGTACTCATTCTGTTACATTACATTTAGACACAACCCAAACAAGAAGACAGCATTGTCTCCTTTGAGGGCATTATGAGAAAAAATTACAAATCTAATATTTATTCCTGTAGGTTTACAATTTCAGTGACATTAATAAAATGCAGACATTTTATCACCACAGTAGCCCAGCATCCCAAACGCCATCTGCTCTTCACCATCAAATATCAGTTTGAAACATTGCTCAAACTTAAAAACCGGTCTGCAGCCAAAAGCTTTTTTTTTAAGTAATAATCTGGCCAAACCATTATGATGTACCATTAGTATTGCATTTAAACTGAAATGTTTTGACAGGCATGAAAACATCCATAGATTTCTTTCTCTCTCTCTCTCTCTCTCTCTCTCTCTCTCTCTCTCTCTCTCTCTCTCTCGCTGTGTATTTTTATGAAAACAATATGCTGTGTTAGCGACAGTTTTCCAAGTCCCACTCGGTCTCCTAATTTCATCCTGTCCATAGCTGATAAGAGCCGATGACAAGTCTCCAGTGGGTCAGTCAGCAGAAATCTTTACCCCATTCCTTCTATTACTCTTTTTTTCCTGTCTCAGGGTACCACCACAGCCTACCCTCCTCACCGTACTCCTCATCTGGGCCAGAGGGTCAAAGGCTGGCTGCATCTGGAGCACTTTCTTCAGAGTTCCTCAACCAGAGTGCAGGCACAGTGAAGATTCTTTTGCTGGTGTGTAACGCAGCTGGAGGAGGCCAACAGGCTGTGAGGTGAGGACTACGGAGAGGACCAGCCATACCTGTGCATTTTAAATATCCCAAATCTCATACAGACAACACTTACAGAGATCTTTTACACAGTTTTATACTCACTGGTAACATTGTTACAGTAACCAGTCATGGTGGAGACTCTCAGGTATAGCTGGTAGCTCATTATTTTTACACACACCATCTGTGTCATCCTCCATCATTCATCATTTGTCACTTTCTGACCACAGGACCACTTTTTGGCTGGTGGACAACTCAGCAGTGAAACTATAAAAAATTCAACAACACTTTCATGCTGATATCACTGCTGTGCTGAGAATGAGCCGTCATCCAAAAAAGATCTGGTTATATGGTAATCCCTTTCTATTAGAAGATGCCACAATAGATGGGCTCCAGTCAGTAACTATAAACCTGTAAAATGCATTTACATGATGAAGTGGTCTATATAGGAGTGTGGCTACATGGTAGGTGTGCTAGATGCAATAAACGACAACTCTGTGTATATCTGCAACTTCATGTTGAGTTTTGATACAATCCTGGAACTAGATTGATTGGGTGTGGAGACCCATGTCGACTCAAACACCCAGAAACAAAACCATGGGACGTCAGACATTCTCTGACATATCAACAGAAGTCTCTGGCCTCTGGCAAAAATCTTTAATTTGAAACTTCAGACTTACTTTAGTTTCGACTTTGGCTTTCAAAAGTTTTCAGAGACATTTGACACAGCAGAGTGATCCATCAGACAAACTTCCGGCACTGGCAGCCACCCAGAGATCAAGAAAGATTTCCTCCCACGCATGCTACCAACAGAGAAAAAGAAAGGCAGAGTGTTCTAATGCACATCAGTTGGATGGTGAAGATGCTTTGGACACTGAAGATGTGGGTTTGTGTAAGCACATTCTCTTTTCTCACCAATTCTCCATGATAATCCCACCATCATTTTTGCCACAAATGAAGCGAGAACTATGACTTTTGTATTTTCAAAAGTATGGAAGCTTTCAAACATTTTCTCCTGAATATACACCGTAACATTCAAATAAAGGTATCCTGTGATATCTGGAACCAAGAACGAATGCTGTGAGTGTAAATATCTTATGCTTTTAAAGCATTTGTGCCAATCAAGCAGGCTTAGCAGATCAAGAAAGCCTAAATGAAATTGTAGCTATACAAATATTCTCTCATAAACATATTTCACAAAACAGTTGTTGATTTTATGGGCCCATTTTATATTTGTTTCAGCTTGTTGCTGAAAACCTATATTGGCTTTTATCACTGAACACTGATCAAGAATCAATAAGGGAAATGATTAAGGCTCAGACTGATAAGCAGAATAAATAATGGCCTTTGTATCTATAAAATCTTATCATTTCCCATCCCCACATCTGTCAGTGGCTTTTAAGTTGTGGCTGATTGGTGTAGTGGTGGATGCCTTTGATTCAAACGGTAATGACAAACCTTGTCAGCACTGGTGTGTTTTTATGACAAAGTGGACATGCTATAGACAGCAATGAAAAAATAGATGGATAATATAATGGTTATAACAGAACCGTTTAGAGCTACATTAAGGTTCATTTGCTTTTGGTGGCATTTGTGTTGCATGATCATGTCAGTTTTAACAGTGTATATCCCCAGATTCAGTACAAATTAGGCTAGTCAGATATGGCACGCAGAAAAATAATCAGCCTTCCAGATCCAGAAGATTGAAAACTGCAGGACGTTGTAGTTTAAGGATGAAAGGATGTCTTCCATACAAAGTGTATTTTTCTCTTTGTCTAATGTCTCCAATTTTGCAGGAAGTTTGTGAACCGCAAGCATGTTCTTTACATGCTTAAAGCTAAAGGCCTTGTAAAGGGTTTTTTAGAACCTTTAAATAAGAGAATTCAACTAACCTTCCTATATAGTAAAGCTACTTGGACTATAGCTAATGTTTATTTCTAGAACCATATATACAATCTAAGCGTCTAAGAACCAGTCGGGACCTTTACATGTAAGATACTAGACAGTCTAAAGGAGAAGACATTGGCACTGCTAGTGCTAATTTGAAGAACATTTTGTAATGTGCTCCAGGAGTCCTCATGTAGAATAATAACTTACAGAATATGATTAGGACTATCTTTCCCCAGTTTCCTGCTAAAGACTGTATGCACGGACATGGTCTTACATAAGCCCCTCCGATCAGATAACCATAAAATATCACTACAAGAGTTCCAAAATGTATATTTCAAAAGCCATTAAAAGCCAGGAATAACTGCACCCCATGAATCTTTCCCAGTGTGCACAGACAGGCTCATTTGGGTCCATTCTGGGTTATTTGCTCCTTTATGAAGCCCCTGGGAGTCAGGTGGCCATTTGTCATTTTTAGCAATATCATCATTACACTCTCCCCCCTCTGCACCCACTGCAAACAAATCAACTCTGACCCAGATTGATGGTGAGTCGTATTTGTAAATGGGCAGTGCAACGAGATTGCAGCGATTGGGAAAAGTGAAACAGATATTAGTCTTTATGGTAAGATCTTCTCTTCCGTCTGTTCCTCCTTCCATCCTCCCTCCTTCTGTGCCACTCTGCTCCTCCCCTCTCTCCCTAAGCTCACACAGCAGGAGAAAGTGTCAGAGTGGGCTTTCTTTCAGAAGGAATCGCGAGTCAGATGGAGGGAGGGGAAAAAGTCGAAGGAGTTTGCGGTTTGTTTTGGTTCATGACAGCAGGGAATTTCTGCTGCTGTTCCGGTAGCATGAAATTACAGCACTGAAGGCTCAGCCTTTTCGCGTTCCTCTCCAGGCGGTCTTCCTGCACTCCTCAAGGAGCTGCTTTCGTACAGTCTCACCTTTCATAAACCTAAATCAGAAGACTTTCATGGCCTGCTAATGACTCAGCACTCTTGCACTGAACTCTCAGAGGTACCAGATCATGACTTAGCATTTTTTCTCCGAGCCACAAATGCTGGAGTGAGCCAGGCTGGAGTGAGAGGTGCTGTAGAGAATTTGATGATTTATACAACACACAAAGTCATAAGTCATACACATTGACATGCTGGTGATGCTGAGGTGGTCATCTACTTTTCCTTCCAATCAAACCTTTTTCCAGGTCTATCTAGTTTCAACTCTGTCCCTCCTAGTATATTATCTACTAACATCTACTTTATTAACTAAACTTTCTATATTCCAATTATTAATCCAGTTGCTGGACTTAGAATCAGTTTCTTTTGTTTGTAAGTGTCATTCAGTAATATTTCGTCCTTAACACATACAGTAATTTCCATATTTATTGGCACCTTTTGTGAAGATGAGTATGAATTAAAAAAAAATTAACTCAATCTTGCCCAGAAAATATGACAGAAAATAATTACCAGAAGTACGTTATTGGCTTGCCAGTAATAATGAAACTTCTATTAAATCATAATTTTAGGTTATTTTTTGTGTTTTTTTTACAGCTGACATATTGCTGTATTTGCACTAGAATGTCTCTTTTAAAGAAATGTTTCTCAGCAACACCTGTTCACACATTTTAATCTAATGTTTTTCTTGTTTTTTTTTTGTTGTTGTAGTTTGTTGTTACGAAGGAAATATAAACACACATCCTTGTAGCTTAAACCTGTAAAATCAGGCCAAAAATGTTACTTACTACTCTTGTTACTTACTACTACAGGTTTTGACAGCGCTCGTTTTGTTTTCAGAGTGGCTTCTTAAATTTTTGGAAAAATAAAAAATCAAAATAGCTCGAAAGCTGTTCAGTGCCTGGTTTGTTTTGCAAGGTTTATAGGCCTTTTTGTTTCAGGGACCAGGCAGATATAGTTGCTCTAGTACTGATGTATCGTGTAGTTACCAATTGTGTGTCTGTATTAGAAAGAAAGAAAGAAACAAACAAACAAACAAACAAACAAAATGAAAACAGAATAGAAACGCAGACAGAAAAGAAGGGGAAAAGGAAAATTATTGAAAAAAAGCAAGCAAGCAAGAAAGACAAGGAAAGGAGAAGGCATGGAAATATAGAGATAAAGGCAGAGAGGCGTGTGTAGTAATGTAGTCGTTGGGAACGCCTCCATTGTACCTGAGGGCAAAGTCAGAATCAAGCCATGCCGAGGAACATCAAAGCCTGTAGAAGCAGAAAAAGAGCTCAGAGCCGCTGACTGGATGAGCCGTGTCTTCTGTCAGAGACAACCTGACAATTGTTTTGGCCTCTGACGCCACAGCGAAATCCCGGTGTAATTAATCGTTCACCACTGAGTGGCCCTCTTCTTTTCAACACACGGGTTGATTTGTGTTTCTGTGTGCTGTCTTCAGCAGTGACAGGAGAGGGGTTGTGTGGAGGATTCTGGCATTAGATTTGAATGATGAATGCCCAGTGGAGATAAATGTGGCACAGATTGCAGTGATACTGTTGATTTTAAAAGGAGATCAGTGTTCAGGCTAATCTGCTCTAATGTGTCTGGATTATTTCCACTGTTTGAGTGAAGGAGCTGCCATGAGTGAACGCAGGCATGCCCAGAGCCTGGCTTTTGATATATGTTTCTTTCTTTGTCTCGCTCCCTCACAGACACACATAATGACATAAAGAAGCTTAATTTATGGTCAGTAGGCTTTATGCTACATCTATTGTGTTTCAATGGTAATACAGGAAGCGCTGAGCTCACTTCGATTAAAATAGTTGTGAGCAGCAATGAGGACTGCCAATCATGTATCAGTAATTGTTGAATTGTTCAAGTAATGCAGAAATGCTACACTTTTCATTAAGCTTATTTCACAATGTAAATATCTGATTAGTCCAAGGCACAGCTTGTTCAGCAGGTGTGGCTCAGAATTTCATTTTGGCCAGATAATCAGCACATGCTTCATTGAATTTAATTCCTATCCCTGTTTTCACCTGGTATTAACATGCAGTTTGGGTGATCCAATCACAAGTAGACAGCTCTTAATACAGCAGTTCATATCTGGCATTAAAATGCATCTCCACATGCATCTTGAGTGACCGCTTGTAATCGAATCTCGCTTCCCAGCTCTAAATGCTAATAAACACGTTCATAATTTTCATTTGCAAAGCGTCTAGTCTGCCGGAAATTAATAGAATGAGGAGAAGAAGAAGAACACAAAGAATAATTCAAAGGAATACAATCTCTTCTTCCTTAGGTTTGGCCCTCCATTCCTGATGAGGGAGGACAGGTCAGTGTCATGGGATCAGCTGCAGCAGAGCATTCTCAGCAAGCTTTACTACCTGATGATCAACGGGGCACAGCCACAGGTAGTAATATCCACCTTACAGCTGACAGTGTTATTATTGCTGTGATAAATTACATCATGATGCGTTTATCAGAGAATACCATGGGTGTCATGAGTACTACAA
The DNA here is from genome assembly GCA_037576975.1 of Alestes dentex. NCBI lineage: Eukaryota > Metazoa > Chordata > Actinopteri > Characiformes > Alestidae > Alestes > Alestes dentex. The sequence continues at coordinate 11,412 of JBBIGA010174591.1, forward strand.
CACTGAACAACTGTGTTCATTAGAAAGATTGTGAGAGCCTGTAAACCGTAGCAAATAGTGTGCAGTAACTGCACAAACTGTGTGTTACAAGTAGCTGGATGTGAGTCATTAAATGCTATTTGTACGTCCAGCTACTTGTAACACTGTAAAACTGTAATGCTACTGTTTTATATGCAAGCTTTAGAAAAGCTTAACTTTGTGGTACATATCAGACATATAATGCCAACTGGGGCTGTTAAGATTAGTTTGATGAATTTAATCAATTATAAAACTTATGTTCTCAACGAAACAGCTTAGTGATTAGTGTGCAATTAAAAATGGTATCAATAGGTCAATTTAAAGGTGTGCTCTACAGTCTGAACCTTCTCCACAAGAGGGAGCTATTCACAGTGAAACAGGGCAATTTTATTGTCTAAATAGAATCAACTAATGTAGTAATTTAGCCTATTATCTCTGTGTTTTCCTCTAAGTACACAAATGGACTTGTCTTTTTGCCATTTTCCTTTCTGTAGGCATTATTATCTCTTAGTATGTGCTGCTTCAGTCATTGATTTTTACAGCCTAGTAGTGTAGTGTCACATTATGCAACATTAGTGCAGCATTAGTTTTTTTGAGGTCCTTCCTGTTCTTTATTTTTGTTCTATTCCAAATTTTTAGACCGTGATTTCAACATTGTTAATAAGATGCCTAGATTTCAACATTGCCCATTTTTAGTCACGTCTTTAAGACTGCCACAGGACAGAAATTAGCTGATTTCTGTCCTGTGGCAGTCATAAAAAGATGGCACTCACCTTAAAAATAAAGCATAAAAATGTTGTTGATTTTGTTAATTTCCCCCTGGTTTATGATAAAACACTGTTAACAGTGGTCGGCCACTAAAAAAGAGTGTTCTACAATTCTGCTGGGGTCTTAAAGAATAAAGAAAACAAAACAATTAATTGATTGTCAAAATAATCGGTAGATTACTTGATTACTAGTATAATTAATAGTGACAGCTCTTATGTCAGTGATGAGTCACCCTTCACAGTGCCTTTTTAGTCTGGGCTTACACTGAAATGGGGTTTGGAAAATCACCCTTTTGTGCAGCGAAAAGGCCTAACAAGCCACTTCCTTCTCCATATTAAGTCTAATAGCTCTGAAACTCCCTAGTCTGTGGCTATTACCGTATTTTTGTTGATGTCCGCACCACACGACTATAATCTCTAAACCAAAGCACAAGCAAGGGGCCTTTTCTGTTTTGATGTGCCCAGCTGCATGTCTCTGTCAAATCAATGATGTCCCATAGCGGTAGTGCCTCTGCACTCCTCACTCCCTGATCACACTCCTGGCACACTGCTAATCACTCTGATGAGACACACACCAATTAGTGTATTAGTATTGGAAAAGCTGTAAGGGCTCATTAATGGTAACAGCTTTGCATGCTATTGGAAACAACTTATTTTTAAGACTTCAGAAGTCGCAGTTATGGACAGCGACAGTTATAACTGTAAAGGAAGAGAAGAAGAGGGAATATGCTTCTTTGGGCACAAACGTTCAGCCAAAAAACCCTGATTCCAGGCATTCATGTGCATCTGAATTTGACACACATTAATTAGACCGGCGGTCATGTTCTGGCTCACTAGTGCATTTGCCACATGTTTGTCATTTGTTGATAGAACAACATAGAAAAACATTGCTGGTTAATCACACTGGTTAATACTTGAAGGTGAATGTAACTAAATAAAATATATAATCACTTTAGTAGTAGTATAGAATAACTAGTTCTAAGGGTTAAAGGATGGAGCTGGAGAGGTACAGAATGAGAGAAAGCCTGTTAGTTGGAAATAGAGAAGTTTAGAGAAATAGGGTGTATTGAGACACAATGTAGGGAGAGGAGTTGGAGAACCATGAAGAGGCCATGTGAGATCTGGTGAGAAGTAAAGAGAGGAAGGAGTAAAGCAAGGAAGTGTGAGAGAACAAGAGACATTTGGCCTGAATTCAGCCATGAGGCTCCTGAGAGAGAACCCATCCTTTCATTAGGCTCTTGCTGTATTCTTCTTGTCGTCTGTCCAGGCCCCCTGGTAGGCTATTTGATTAAATCTCAGTCTATTTAATCAGAGCTGGTAGCCAACTGCTGTTCTACAGAAGCCTTTCTTACTTCTCCGCCTCAGTGCGACAGCACGAACAAGCAGCATCAATCACCTGCTATCACTGTTTTTACAGCATCTAATCTCTCCCCCCCTTACCAGCAATTTGATTATGCTAAAGACACTGTCATATGTTTGACATATAATTCGTATATACATTTTTGCTTCTTTGTTTTTAATAAGCTTGCTCCTGTCAATTAGCACTGAACAATATCTCGTTTATTTATCATCACCACATTTTGGCCTTTGTGTCTCTTTGTGCGTTCTGATTTATAAATGCATTATGTAATTAAACAAAAGTTAATCAGTCTCATCTAATTGCAAAGGAGACACACACTGAATTAGATCCCATTCAAAATCTGTAACAAAACTAATATTTTGTCCATACTAAGTGGCCCAGGTATTGTTTTTCTCACCCATCTCTCGCACGTTGCTTTTGTTGTTGTAGGAATCAGTTAGATTGGAGAAAGCCTTGAAATGTTGTAAATAAAAGAGCAGATATCACTTTGCTAGCTGTGGAATTGGCCTGTTCATGCTCTGCCCACTGATGGGTTCTTTCCAAGGAACTGTTGCCAGGTTGGACGAACTTTACAGAACACTGGCAAAAATCCTATTCACCCTAATGACTTTGGAAGGAGTTTAGATTCACAATGGCATTGAGTTTCAGTTTAAAATGCTATGCCACTGAACTGTGTTGTTCCAAATGAAAAGTAAATAAGCTGAAAAACAGCTATGTATTGCCACCATGGGTGCCGGAACCCCCCCCCACACACACACACAAACACACACACTTTTCAAAATCATTCATTTCGTAGATACCCACCACCTACACACACACCCCAAACCCCCACCCCCCCACCCCCAATCTTTTTCCTCCCAGACTACAGCCGAGACTAGCAGCCCCCGGACTATGTTCATAATAAACTACACTCTTCAAACGCACAAAACATAAACAGCATTTATTTAACTTATTTTGATATTCTCTAAGTTGTACGCTTACATTTTAACTTTAATTGTAATAAAAGGATTTTAAAAAATCTCATTATATTGAATGTGATAAAGTACTAAACAGCTAAACATCTTCGTGTTAATAAACAATGCGTTTGTGACCAGAGCATGGTCAGTGGGAGTGAAATAGTCATTTTGTCTTGGTTCACTTGTACTGACAGAGGGAGAGTAGGGAGAGGTATACATTTGCACATGTTCCAGCTTTTGTTAACCTCAATTTTTTTCTCACACCAGCAGCATGGGTGGTCTTTACAGACTCACACAGAGTAATGACAGAGAGAGGGTTTACATTTCCCTACTCTCTTTCTGTCAGACATCCATGACAAATTGGAGCTTAAGTGACAGGCTACCACATTAGGCCTGAATTCACCTTATTTCAAACAGTATGTATGACTGATGACAGAATTCCATTTTATTGTTTGGGTATACCTGTGTGTGTGTGTGTGTGTGTGTGTGTGTGTGTGAGCGAATGTGAGCGCATTTTCGTGTGTATGTGTGTTTTCAGTATATGTAATAAAGAGTGACAGTAAGTGAGGGTTACACAGACGAAGCCAAACAGAGAGTCCTCTGTTCAGTGTGTTCTGTTTGGCCATCTGCCTGTTCTATAAATAACTAATTTTGCTTTGTGTAGCTCAACCTGATAATTGAAGGCCATTTTGCTCATACTAATCATTTCTGAACATGGCAATTAACCCAAAATAATAGATGTGGAATGTGACTGATTTACTGTAAAAGACATGCTAGTCAGGTTTATAGTGTAGCTTTTTATATATTACATTCATTTAAAAAAAAAAAAATTTTTTCTACTGATATAGAATTATGAGGCTCTGTTTCTGACAAACCAACTGAGGTCAAAGTTGACTCACCTCTAAATGTAATGCCTTTAGAAATAATATCTTTCATATTTATAGTGTTTAGTCATCAATTTGTGCAATTAGCTCAGAAGTGATCGCATAATTGTGCTGCCTTTAGAGATGCTGTGAATGACTATATAGCTTCCTCAGTCATTGTGTCACAGCAGTATGGTACCACAAGAGTCCTCTGTAGGCTCTGTGTACTGCAACCTGACTCCTGTGAGAAGTTCAAGGCCCCATGACATCTAGGCTACGTTCACATTACAAGCCTTATTTCTCAATTCTGGTATTTGATCGGGTCCATTCTTTCCTATTTCCTATTTTCTGTTCCCATTCATGTTTTTAAGCGGCCTATTTTTGTCTTGGCTGATATAAGAGCAGACACTCAAATGGCTACATAACACACTATGTGGACAAAAGTTTTGGGACGCCTGACCTTTACACCAACAGGGACTTTGCATTCAGATCAGGGGCGTCGGAAGCATTTTTAATGTGAGGGGGACGCATCGGTCTACGTGTGGGGGCGGGGTTTGGGTGTGGGGTGAGGGCGGGGTTGCTGCGTGCTGCAAAGTCTCGTCCTTTTAGGAGGGGTGGGTGTTTGGAAACCCCTGTTGAATCTTGAATCTTGAATCTTGAATCTTTCGTGATAGATTCCACTCCACGTAATCGATAGGAGAACACACAACGCTGGAAGTCCGCTCCGGGTTTGCCTCCAACTCACCGCATGCAAGTGAAGTGAATCGTCAGTGCACAGACAGGCTGCTCGGATTTCCAGTGG
>JBBIGA010174610.1:2500-16176 GCA_037576975.1 Alestes dentex
CCAAACGTTCTAGAATGTCCAGCAGGTCCAGAAGGTCCAGCACTCCGGCAGATATCAGCAACAGCAGCATCCTTATCTAAACTGGCGCACATACACACAGGTGTTTCAGCTGTGGTCATTGTGTGTATGCGTGTGTGTGTGTTGGCTGTGGTCATTCCTGTTGGTCTTCATGTCCATTAACCAGGCCGTTCTCCCAGCGCTGCAGCATCACGTTCTTCTGCCGCTTTGGGCTTTTCTGCACCTGTAATTCACAAAATCCCACCGATACGCTGTACTTTCAAATTTTTATTACAAAAAACATTAGGGACACTTAAAACAAATGTAATTGATGGTTTTGAAACAATATACACTGCAAGTGCATTTAAGTGGAGGTGAAAGTTTATATACGAGTTTCATCAAAATAACCCTCGACGTTTTTTTCCGAACTTTTTTCGAAACTATTTTTTTTTGGACTGGATATAATTTTGAAGATGCGTGGGATCATTATCACTTTGACGAATGAACTTTTAACCAGGGATCCGTAAACCAGAAGAAATTGTGATGCTGAAGAACTGAGTAATATTTTCTTAGTTCATGATCAACACAAAGTGAATACCAGTCACTGAAGACAGACTTGATATGTCTCTTCAAAACCAATAGTTTGAGCCTTTGTGGTAAACTAATGCGTTACTACAGACAATTAAATATTGAAAACCGGTCAGTATTTCGAATGTTTTTTTGTTCTAAAGTTGAATAAAGAGCAGTGTATTGTTGTTGTTGTTTTTTTTTTAATCTTGCTTAATCTAACGCACTCTCACACATGCTCACTGTGTGAAAACACTGTGCAGCACAGGCTGTCCTTATTTGGCATGGAAAGCTGTTCCTGTGAGGCGGTTGGAGGTGAGATGAGGTTACAGAGAACCATCAGCACTGATATGGGTGTGTGCTTTTGTGTGTGTGTGTGTGTGTGTGTGTGGGTGGGTGCGTGGTTGACTGTGACAGTATTTTTTGGGCACTAAAAGAATGAAGCAATGAGAGCAATACACACCAGTGTTGAGGATCAGGTTTTTATGATTCTCCTCATTTAAAGTTTAAAGTTCACACAGTCTCATCCTAACGGCCCAAACACACGCGCTCACGCAGTTTAGAGAGAGTGAGGATTTAGGCAGGCATTTAGCTTTTCAGTGTGTCTCAGAATTTTGCACCCTCCCCCCACTGTGAGTAAATGTTTATGTATGTAATGTGATTAATTGTGTAATAAATTATGCAGTTAATGATGTTAGCAGTGTAGAAGAACAGCAATACCTCATCCTGTGCTTTGTGCTCTTCCTGGGTTGGAGGCCATGTCAAGTCCAACTTACCCAGAGACTGCCGCACTGAAACACACAAACACACATACACATTTACAGCATTTAGCAGACACTTTAATCCAAAGCAACTTCCATTCCCTAGTCACAGGGGACAGTCTGGAGCAACCTGGGGTTGAGGGTCTTCCTCAGGAACCGAGCGGTGGTGTGCAGAAGGCAGGATTTGAACCCATGACCAGAGGCAAGTATCCCACTCACTAGGCCACCACCTCCCCATCAGTCCTCCTAAAGTGATCATACAGTATGTGGAGGGCTGTTTCTGTTGTGTGCAATTATAATGGAGGTGTTTGCAAACAGATGTGTTCAGTTCAAGGTCCCTGACCTTTGTTTTCGCTTTCCTGTCTTCAGCCTGGTGTGGCGCCCCTCTTAGGTGATTCAGGAGAGATTCTGGATATTTTTAGTGTTGATTGTTGTCATACAGTTATGCACAAACGACAGAGAATATTGTCTAATATAGGGTGACCAAACATCCTCTTTTCCCCGGACCTGGAAACTGCGTCCGGCCAGGGTTGTAGAATTGTCCAGGATTTTCAGCTGCCTAAACATTCATCACGTCATGGGCATCTTTCATAAACTAGTTACTGTCCTACACGCCTATTCACTTCCACTCAGGGGTGGACTGGCAATCTGTGCGTTCTGAAAAAGTCCAGAACAGCCGTCCTGTGCACGGCCGCCGGCCCGAGATGCAGCCAAGCTGGTAAAGAAAGTCCGTGCTAAGGTGTCCTCTTTTTCACAGTCTCAAATCTGCTCACCCTATCTAATACTTGTGTGAGTTTAAATTTCTGTCATACAGTAATGTGACTAATAAACAGTAAAGTATTTGAGTAGATTTTAGCTCTTTTTTGTTCTTGCTTTGAGTTAAACAAACTTGAAACCGAAGAAAACCTTCAAAAGTTCTGACTTGTTCTGTAATGCTAATTTAAGGCCATGCCCTTTTTTAGAGGCTGTGTATCCCTGGAAGTGTTGGAGGTACAGAGTAACATTCAGCCCAGCCCAGTACTGATATAGGCCACATACACACGCAGGTGATACATACACACATCTAATACACCCAGTTGATACGCACACCTGGTTTCGGCTCCAAAGTCCTGCAGGTTCTGGCCTCGGAGACACAGTAAAACCATAAACTGCCGTGTGTTTAACATGTGAACTTTGACCTCAGGCCCTGTTCTCAGTGTTGATTCATAAACCAAAGACATGGACCTCACATTGACCTTTAAGTGAAAGTGATCATTCTGTCAAACATGAACACACCACAGCACACAGTGTGAACAGCACGAAATTCTTCCTCTGCATTTAACCCATTCACCAAGTGAAGCAGCGGGCAGCCAGGAACACAGCGCCCGGGGAGCAGTGTGTGGGGGTATGTAGTGTTGTGCGTGGTGTGTAGTGTGCAGTGTGCTGTGATTTTGTGCTGTGTGCAGTGCACTGTGTGCGGTGTGCAGTGAGCTGTGTATAGCGTGTGGTGTGTAGTGTGGTGCATAGTAGGGCATTAACAGAAAAGTCGACTAGTCGACTAGTCGACTTCAGAGGAACAAGTCCACGGCCTCTGAGAGAAGTCGACTAGTCGTGTTTTTTTTCCTCTCTCTGTGCGCGCACTTGTGTACACAGTGCAGTCTCTGCCTCTGATTGGCTGACTAATTGGTTTAACCAATTATTATAGTCCCTTCATAAAAAGGGTGGTACCGTTGGCGCGAGTGGAATAAAAACAAAAAACTACAACAAGACTAGAGACACGGCTGCAGAGAACACAGACACACATCACATGTGTGGAGATCCTTCACTATAGACACACAAACGGCACGGTGACCTGCACAACCTGCAAGTCGGTGTTGAAGTACAGTAATAGTACCCGCGTTCTGCGCGGCATCTGCGAGCTAACACGGCTAACGCTAGCACTGCAGAGAGTCGTCCAGTCCAGAGGACGCTGAGTGGCGGCTTAACTGTTCCCTCTTTCTGTTGTACACTTAAATTTACCAGAAAATTCAAGGTATCAGCCTTTGTTTTGTTTTGTTTTGTTTAATTGTCATGTTGACTGTTAGTGTAATGAGAACTTTAATAAAAGTCGCTCATTGTTGGACACCTATGTTCCTCTGCTGCGTGTGTGATGACATCATCACGACTAGTCGACTCGACTTCGACTTCAATGACCAATAGGTCGACTTGAAAAAATCTGAAGTCGTTAATGCCCTAGTGTATAGTGTGTGTGTAGTGTGGTGTATAGTGTGTGTGTAGTGTGGTGTATCGTGTGTGGTGTACTGTGTGTGGGCTCCTCTGCTCTGTTCCTGGTTGCTTAGTTCTATGTAGTGTGTGTTGTGTAGGGTGTGTTGTGCATTTTGTGGTATACAGTGTGTCGTGTGCTGCATGTGGTGTGTAGTGTGTGGTGTATAGTGTGTGGTGTATGGTATATAATATGTGGTGTACAGTGGGTAGTATGTAGTATGTGGTGTGTAGTTTGTGTTGTGTGGTATGTTGCGTGTGGTATCCAGTATATGGTGTGTGGTATGTAGTGTGTGAGGTGTTGTGCATAGCGTGTGTGCCATGTAGTGTATATAGTGTGTGTGTGTGTGCGGTGTGGCATGTAGTGTGTGTGCGGTGTGAGCTGTGTTGATCAGCTGTATGAGGTCGTTAGACTGTAACATTGTTACATAACAACTCAAAGCAGTGAAACTGTTTTTGATCTCAGAGACCAAAGCCTGAAGCTGAAACACAGCCGACCTTTCAGTAACAACCTGCTCTGTAACGACCTGCTCTGTAACGACCTCCGTGTCCTGCAGCCTGAGCCCTTATTTACACACACCTGATCTGCGTACACACACACCCACACACACACACACACACACACACACACACAGCTGCCTCAGCATTTTCTGCTGCATCAGTTACACAACTTTTTCCAGAGTAGTGTGTGTTTTGTGTGTGTGTGTGTGTGTGTGTAGTGTAATCTGTGCTGTATTAAATTGTAAATCATAACATTTCTACAGGAATTGTTTTCTTTCTTTATTCGGTTCTGTTTGTTTTTGGTATTTTTGTATTTGAATGTGATTTTTTTTTTTCATTTTCTTTAGTTTTATCTCACTGTTACAACAATACAATGTATTAATGTTGTTTTTGTCATTATTGTTGGATATCATGTTCTTGTTTTTTATTATTATTATTATTACTATTATTATTATTGTTATTAAGGGCCAAAGTGCTTTAACATTTTGAGGGCTGATGAGTTACATCACAACCAAAGGAGAAAGTGGGTGTGCCTTTTGGCTTTATTTCCAGTCCACTGATAAGTGGAGTGGAAAAGAATCAATGTTAGATCATTTTTTATGAAAAGTACAAAATCAAAAATCAATGATGTAGAAACAACAGAAAATATAATAAATAATAAATGAACATATAAAATAACTGAACATGTGTTTAAGTATTTCTGTCAATATCACGACTGCCAACAAATCCTATTTAAACTTAAATCTCAGAATTTTGGGGGCCATTGAGGCTTAAACCTAAAACTGGTCCTGTTTTCCTCTAAACATACCTGAGTAGTTATACTTTTTTACATGTTATTATAAGTGATACGACTGATGACTGTTGCAGGTGTACCTGATGTGGGAGTGATGGATATTTTTGCAGGCTGCTCCAGCGTGGTCCAATTACTGTGTCTTGATGGGGTGTTTGTAGGGGATCTGGAACCCTCGACCTCTAATCTGTGGCCATAAAGGCTGGTCCTTTGCTTGCGAAGTTCCTTCTCTCTCTCTCTGGCCTCCCAGATGTCCTGCTGCACGTCTGGCCGCAGAGACAACGAAGAGCGCAACTTGAAGAAAGGGTTTTCCTTCACCATGGCCGACTCCTCATCTTTATCACTGCCATCGTCATCCTCATGCTGGTTCCTTACTCGTCCAGCACCATAGGCCTTCACAGAGAAAGACCTTCCTGACCCGTCCACTACCGCGGCAGACTTGTTGGTCAGCTTGTCCTGGACAGGTGTGTGAGGTAAGGGCGTGTTCTCTAGGATGATCACCTGACCTTTGGCGCCTTCAGTGAGCCCTGGCCCGTGAAGTCTAGTTGAGGTCACAGTAAATCCATCGACCGTTGTGTGGTTAATGTTCTGATTCTGACCCAGAATCTCCAAGCTCCTGACACGTTCCTTGGAGAACCCAGACATCTCGTCAACCATTCCACCGTTAGAAATCTCACAAGATGAAACAGAGGATGGTGTTTTGTTCTGAACAGCAGGGAGTTCCTTGGGCTCCTGGAAAGCTTCAAACAGGAGTTTTTTCTCCCGCAGTTGCCTCACAGTACCTTTGTCGTAAAATCCAGGCAGCCTACCTAGCTGTACCAGAACCTTCTCCCTTTCCACCTCAGCCCGGATTTCCCTCTGCATCTTTTTCCCAGCAAACTGCCGGTCCTTGCCCTCACCCAAGGACTTGAGTGGCAATTCCTGGGAGAGAATCGATTTCCTCACGGGAATCTCTACAAACTCCTTCGCCTTGTCTTCCTCAGCTTTCAGGCCACGGGATCTGCGTAGGCTTTGCTCTCGTTTGATGGCCAAGCGGATCTCCCTTTCAATTGGGGTTTCGTTGGGATCCGGGGAGGAAGATAGTACTGAGGTGGACGAGATTTCCGCAGTGCTGTTGGGGGAGAAATCCGCAGAAACCCCGCTGTCACTCTGGCTGTCTTCAAACTGATCCACATCCATTCTGTCAGCTCTCTCTGATCCCTGAGTATCCGTAGACATCAACTCATTTGTTTCTCTCCCCAAATCTTCAGTCTCACTTTCTCTTCTGCTCTCTACCGTCCCTGAACCTGAAACCGTCTGCTTTCTCTCTCTATTTGTTTGCTCACTTTCCCTGCGTCCCTCCCTCCACCCTCCTGCCTCTAAAGACTCTTTCACCACAATAGCACTGCAGGTTGGACTTTCAGGACCTGGATTGGCTGTCTGTCCACTGGCAACCATCTCTAGGGGTGGAGCCAGCCGGCACACCTGTTGGACTTCCCGGTTCTCATTGTCAGGACTGGGTGCTTCTGGCTCCCCCTGCTGGCTGTGGAACTCATCAGGATCCGTGTGAGGAGGCTGCTGCTCTGTGATGAGGGCTCTGGAGGAGCTCCCAGAGAAGGCTGGAGTTGGAGGTTTGGAGCTGCTGCTGTCCCTCCGAACCCACTGTTCTCTCGCAGAGGTAAAATCCAGAGGTTTGCAGTCTATTCCTTGCTCCTCACTATCTTCTGACAGAAAGACAATGGAGTCTGAGCCTTCAGGAGATTCACAGTGCTGGTCCATGACCATCTGCACTGCTTGTACTGCCACTGGAGGCCACTCTTGATCTGTGGTTGCGGTTAGGACACAGTTTGACTCCATCACTGCATTTCCTGTAGGAAGCAAAGAGGAAAAATCTTCATCCCCATCTCCCGAGGGACTTCCTGTGTTTCTCTGCTGTTGCTCAGGAGATACAGAGTGTGTATCTTCTCTCTGGGCCTGGGGGCCTGGGGGGCCTTCTCTTCCTCTTTCATCTGAGGAGTCATTCTCTGCATTCATCCACAGCCCGCTCCCCCATTCATCCTGAGACTCTGAACTCAGGGGACTCTGCAAAGAGTCTGATTCCATGATGGCCTGACAGAACTTTAGACTGGCTCAAAAGCAAGAGGCCGCAGTGTGGGATCTGGAACACAGAGACAGAAGACATAAGACTACATTCTAAACATTTTTTTTAGCCCTTCAAGAACTACTTCCTTTTCCCCAAAGGAGCTTTCAAGTGTTAAGAACCTCCATATAACGTTAGGCTTCTACACCTATTACGTTTTTCTTCTATCTGGATGTCTAAATCTGGAACCAGAGGTGGACAATTCAGGAAAATTGCCTGGATGTCTCTGCTGCTGGTCTGAGCTAATCAGTGAAACCAGGTGCTTGAAATGAAATCCTGGAGAGGAATTTTACTTTCTGAACCTGAATCAATTGCCTCTGCCTAGAACCAATTATCAGTGATCATTTTAAGAGTGTGGAAGACAAACACTCCTCTAAAGTAAACTGTCCACAGAAGATTAAAACCACTACCCAAATTCAGTGTGATCTTCATTTGCAGGCCACGAAGAATTGAGATGTTTTCTCCTGTGTTTGAGCAGCTCAGTGGTGTTTACCTTCACCTTTCCACTGTACTTTTTAGTCTCAGCATCTCTGTCCAGCACTGATGCCGTAACCCTCAGCGTTGAGGTGTGAGTCAGAACCTAAGGTGGTATTACACGTTCTGGTTTCCATTCTAATCAGCTTAGTTCTGTCCCCGAGCCACAAAGTGCAGCAGGGTCAAAGTGAGGAGATCCTGAGTGGCAGATGGTCTAGTATGATCTCCCAGTTTATCTAGTTCACCCAGTTAATTCTACCTGGCTGTTTTGACACCTTCTTCTATCCTTCCCACCACCATCAGACTCTACGACTCCTCTTGCTATCACACATCCACACAATAATCTGTGCAATAACCTGATGCTACTTTGTTATGTAATTTCTTATTGGGATTTATTTGTGTATCAATATGTGCATTATTATCTTACTATAATGTGTAATATTCTACCATGTGCAGTATTGTGCAATGTTCTTATCGAGTGCTAAAACATTATAATTATGTGTAATGGAACCAGACACCACAGACTCCAACACAAAAACAGCCGTTTCATTCACTACTGATTCCCAGTGGAGCACCACGTGTCTCCAAACGTTTATATGGATATCAATGATGGTAAAATAGAGGAGAATCTGAACTAAATCAGACTTTTTTTGGGGACTATTTGGTTTCATAATACCCTGCATGTATCCTTCCACCATGAATGTGTTTAATTTAAAGACCAAAATCCTCTCAAAACTCTGGTATAACAATGCGTCAGGTGCCAGGCGGCGCAACCTTAACCAGTTCATGGAATAACTTTCTATGTCCTTCTCGCTTGTCTTTCTGCCCAGTCGCTTCACATTAATTTCTGGCTGACCTGTCAATCATTCAGTGGGCCGAGTATAGAGGTCTCAGCAGCCCAGATCACAACTAATCCTTCAGTAATCAAAATTAAGGTGATGCTACATTATTCAATTTGTTATACATAATTATTTAAATAGGATTACATCATTACCCACAGGATAATTTCAGATCATAATAAAATGTCCCCTTTTTTGTTCACACACATTCATAAGATGTGGGGGGGAAATGTAGACTCCACACTGAAAATCTTTGTTTATGAAATCTGTGAAAAATGTGAGTCAGAGAAAAGTGTTCAGTAAAATTAAGGAAATTTTTCTCTTTAAACTGAAGTAAATCTGACCGCGTTAAGACTTTCAGACAAAAAAATCAGTGTGTGTGTGTGTGTGTGTGTGTGTGTGTGTGTGTGTGAATCTTCTCCCTTTCACTAAAGTGTGTGATCCAATGACTCTCAACTTGATCCGATCTGATCATCAGAGGCTTCTGGACAAACTTGTGGAGTTAGAGTCCCACCGTCATTAAAGCAGAGGAACCTCTGAACCCCATGAAGAAATTTTATACACTCCATTCTTCCCTCACACTGTCTGATAAAGGGTCTGATCACACCCCTCACACTGTCTGATGAAGGATCTGATCACACTGTCTACTTTTCACTCACACTGTCTGATAAAGGGTCTGATCACACTCTCTGCTTTTCACTCACATTGTCTGATAAAGGGTCTGATCACACTCTACTTTTCACTCACATTGTCTGATAAAGGGTCTGTTCACACAATCCACTTCTCAAACACACTGTCTGATAAAGAGTCTGATCACACTCTCTACTCTTCACTCACACTGTCTGATAAAGAGTCTGATCACACTCTCTACTCTTCACTCACACTGTCTGATAAAGAGTCTGATCACACTCTACTCTTCACTCACACTATCTGACAAAGGGTCTGATCACGCACCCTTTGCTCACACTGTCTGATAAAGGGTCTGATCACACACTCTACTCTTCACACACACTGTCTGATGAAGGGTTTGATGTCACCATCTGAGACCTAAAACTGAGGTGGAGTGAATGAATGTGCTACTAGTGAATGTGATGGGAAAAAGGGTTGTACTGGTTGCCCTCCGCAGATGAGCGCAGAGATGGCCCGAGTCCAGGTCCTGCTGCCCTAAATACCTCTCATGAGATTCTGTTTTCTGGACGCAGATGAAAGCTCCTGGTGGACGAATGAGCTTTCAGTTCTAATGAGGACCTGCATCTGACTGGCCAGGTTCTGCTTTTGCGGAATGAGACGCTAAGCTAACGCTAACAAAGCGACCCAGAGCTGGTTCTGGAGAGACTGGAGATTTAACCCTGTAATTTAGTGCATTAGTATGTTCTGGCTACATAAATTTACACATTTTAAAATAAAGTCAAAAAAGGCTTGCACGATTATTTATTAGCTAACTAGTATTAGCCAACTTTAACTCTTAAAACATAAACGCTAAAATGTGTGTTGATTTTAATTCTACTGCACTGTTAGTAGCTTGTAACCCAAACCTGAAAGACCTATGTATTACATTGCTAAAGTTAGTTTAGTCCCCTGTTCCAGCTGAGGTGCTCCAGTTGACAGTTTTAAAACACAGCAGAGTACAACCAAAGTTAGCATACATGATTGATGATTATCTGGATAATCTGTTTAATCATGAAATTTAATTGTGGGTCACTGGGAGTCAGGCTAATTCTAGCTTCCTTTAAAGAATGATAGTTTTGGGATGGACAATTTTTTGTTCACCAATACATAGTTTTCTTTTTATAGCAAATGAAGCTAGCAGTAGCTAGCCTGGCTAGGGAATTGGCTGCTGGCTCAGTAGCCTGCCCTACGCCTCATCAGAAAAAGTGATTCATCCACAGGATTCCAGCCTGGTGAAACTGTTCCACCAGACAGACACCTGCTTCTGACCAGAACAATGGCCAGTCATCTGAGTGAACAACGCTAAAATGTGTATGGACAATGCTAAACAACATTTAATCAGGATTTAGGTTTTTCAGGATTTTTATTCTATTATTTATCAGTGTTTTGTCTTTATTTATAAATATATTTTTAAAAAGCTAAAGCTAGAGGTTAGCTTCCCTCAGCTGTTGCAGGCTGATCAGTGTGGCCCAGACCGGGACGGCAGTAAAACTGTGGACTCTGGACCTGCTATATTTACCTGCTAAGCTGAAAGCAGCCCCAGCGTCCTGCAGGCCTCTGGTGGTGTAATGCTAATTACATCAGGAACAGATTAGTGCCCTGTGATCGGATTAGCACCTGACCAGCATTGTCATTGTGAGGAAAATCTGTTTTCCTATTGAGGAATTACATCAGAATTCTTGTGTTCTTCTGCTTAAAAGAAAACACAACCTTTATACTCCACTATGCAAACACTGAGGGTTATTTACAGGCATAAATCAGCCATATGGAATTAAAACAGATTACTGCTTCTACTGGTTTATTTTGTGAAATACTAGTTAATCAGTGCTGATTGTTTCTAAACACATCAGGCAGTTAGTGGTTAGGGTGTTCGCCCTGTGATCAGGAAGTCGAGGGTTTGATTCCCAAGACTGCTAAGCACCTCTATGGGACCTAAACAAGGTACCGTCCCTGGGCACTGTGTTTCTGACTGCCTGCTGCTTCACTTGGTGAATAGGTTAAATACAGAGGGAGAATTTCATACTGTTTACACTGCGTGCTGTGGTGTAAACAGTATGAAACAGAAGCACTTCACTCAATCAGTCTCCAGCTGATTGAGTGATGGGTTTATCAAAGAGGAGCTGTGATTGGTCAGGATGCTAACAGCACACAATATTGTGATTGGCAAGAGGCTCATTTGCATATTGTATTGGAATTTCAAAGGCTAGTAATCAATTAATCAATTAATAAAAAAAGAGGATGCATGCAGTGGGGCCAAAAAGTCTGAGCCCACCTTCTATTTTGAATTCTTTTCCAACCGAACCCAAAAAGATAAGATCTGATCCTTCATCAGACAGTGTCAGTGAAAAGTAGAGTGTGTGATCAGATCCTTTATCAGACAGTGTGAGTGAAGAGTAGAGTGTGATCAGACCCTTTATCAGACAATGTGTGTGAAGAGTACAGCGTGTGATCAGACCCTTTATCAGACAGTGTGAGTAAAGAGTAGTGTGTGATCAGTTTATCAGACAGTGTGAGTAAAGAGTAGTGTGTGATCAGACAGTTTATCTGATCTTTCTGTCTGAAGGTCTTCATGAAGTCACAGTCACAGATTCGCTTCAGTTTAAACAAAACAGTTCCGAATTTCATTTCACTTTTCTCTGACTCACATTCCTCACCCTGTCTGAAAGTTTCAGCTCTTTATTTACACTTTTACAGGAAAAGAAACACAGAGTTTCAGTTTTGGCTCCAGTACAACATTGTCAGCTTAAATTATGCAATAAAACTAGACCTGAAAGCTGAAAATCTGCTGTACGTTTGTTTTCTGTTTCTCTAGGAGAAGAGTGAGGTAAACTAGCCTGCACTGAATTCATTAAAAATCCAAACAGGTCACAGGCTTGGACGACTCAGACAAAGAGAAGAGCTTTCTTCCAAATAAGAGGCCTACAAGTGGTCTTGCACCTTCTCACACCATCTCACGTCATCTCACCCCATCTCACAACTTATTATCTCACATCATTTCAAACCATCTCACATCGTCTGCCATCATCTAACACCATCTAAAATCATGTTACATCATCTGACATCATCATCCCAAACCATCTCACGTCATCTCACATCACCTCAAACCATGTCTCATCATCTCATACCATCTCGCACCTTCTCACATCTCACACCATCTCATGTCATCTCGCATAACCTCCAATCATCTCATACCTTCTCACAACATCTCACACCATCTCTTATCATCTCACACCATCTGACACTTTCTCACATCATCTCACACATCTGTCATCATCTAGTATCATCTCACTGGATCTCCTTCTTTGCACCATTGCACACAAGAAACATGAGCCAGTTTAGCTCACTTACTGTTACAGAGGAACTTGCTGAGGAAGCTGGTTCTCTTCCCTGAGCAGCAGGTCTGAACTGTGTCTGAGTGGATGAGATTCTGTAAACGCACCTGCTGCTGATCCAGCGCCTCGTCAGTGCATGAGAGGATAAATACATACACACACACACACACACACGACTTCTCTCTCTGCCTCCGTTTCTCCACTCTTTTCCTTTTTTGCCCTCCCTTTTCATTCTCTCCTCCTCCTCTCTGCCCCTTTTCTCTCGACCCCTCTAACCACCTCATTCTCTCCACTCTCTCTTTCTTTCTTTCTGTCCTCCTCCTCTCCCTTTTCAACCCATCTCTCCTTTCTACCCTCTTTTCACCCTCTCCCTTGTTCTCTCCTGTATCTCCCTTTTTACCCTCCCTTTTTTCTCTCTTCTCCCTCCTCTTTCTCACTTTTTTCTTCTCTCTCTCTCTCTTTCTCATTTTGTCCTCGCTCTCTTTTTTTTTTACCCCCCCTCCCCTAATTACACAACAAATAACCATCGTCAGGCTGAATAAACAGCGCATTAATCCACCCAAAGCAGCAGAATCTGCAGTAATAAGCCGGGAAAACAATCACACGCCATTATTTCCCTACAATCACACCCTTCAGATGCCTTAAATAGAAATCTTTTTATTATCTTCACATTTTATACCTTTTTCAAATCACGCTCATTTCAACACAATAAAGCAACTTCAGCCCAGGCCACTAGGGGGCATCTGCGCAGGTCAGATCACAGGCCTACAGTGTGCCCATTCATTAAAACAGAAGTTATTTAGAAATTACAGCTCAATAATTATGATGAATCATAATCTCATTACAATAATGCATATTCAAAGCCTAAGCCTAGACACTGTGACAGTCAAAGAGTGTAACATTAAAAACACTGCATTAATAAAAAAGCAGGGAGGGGATAAAGTCAGTGTGACCTCCACCGACCCCGACCTCGGTCAGTCCGTCAGTAAGGAAGCGAGTTGAGGTGTGCAGCTGCTGCAGGACGGAGGAAGGTGGGCGAACTGTTTGTTATGGAAGGATGGACAGTAGTGTTGACTAAAGCTGCCATGGCAACTGCATCACTGTGGAACCGAGGCACCACAGCACTAAAAAACACTGCAGTCATGGTCCTGCCTCACGCTGAGTCACTCTGAGTCAGTTACATCACTGAGAAAACAAGAGAGCTCAGCTTTACCTCAGCTCCAGCATGGAAGTGGACCCTTATTCCCAAAAGATACAAAAACGGTTTAAAAAATCAGAAAAGCCCAGAACTCTTATTGCTAATTACTATTAGCCCAGACTCGCACTATATATATATTAGTGATGTATATAGTGATTGATATATACGACTGAGCCATGCCTATTTTG
>JBBIGA010174620.1:0-16174 GCA_037576975.1 Alestes dentex
CTCTTCCGATCTGTGAATGCGCTGGTGTGCTTGGAGATGAATCTTTTGACTAAAACTCTTCCCACACTCCGTACAGTGATATGGCTTTTCTCCTGTGTGAATGCGCTGGTGTCTTTGGAGATTAATCTTTTGACTAAAACTCTTTCCACACTCTGTACAGTGATAAGTTTTCTCTCCTGTTTGAATGCACTGGTGTTCTTTCAAACTGCATGTTTCCTTGAAGTCCATTCCACACTCTGTACACTGATACGGCTTTTCTCCTGTGTGGATGCGCTGGTGGGACTGGAGATCACTTTGTTGACGAAAACTCTTCCCACATTCAGAACAGAGGTAAATTCCATTTCTCTGACTTAGTCTCTGAAGTGTTACTTCTCAGAATAGGAGAGCTTCTTCTGGATGCCATGTCCTCATATGTCCTGTCCTGATGTCAGCAGTGTGGTGTATTATTCTCACTCGCACCCCTGATGTGTTAGTGAAGATAAATATAAGCTGTACAGGAGGGCAGACACACAACAGAAGATCTGCACCAGGATGTGATTTATTTCTATAGGAGTAAAAACACAATATTTAAAATATATCATATAATGCAACCAAATGATCATGTTCAGTTAGTCTCTGATTAATTAAGAAAAATCATGATTTCAGGTAGAGAGGAAAATCCATAAGTCAAATCAATTTGACAGTTATTCATTCCTGTTGTAGGAGATCTACAGGAGTGCTTGAGCCCTTTAGAAAGTTCAATATTCATGCAAAAGTAACACAACAGTGGAATTTCCACTTTTAAGAAAGTTTAAGAATACAAAGGTTTAGGAGATATGTTTAAGAATCCAAACCAGAATTTCCCAATAGAAATCAAAACAAAAATCATCTGACAACGCATCTTTACCTATATTGGTAAAAATACTAGGGAGTCAATTACTGGAAAAAAAGGAAAATAATGTGAGTGTAAGTGTGAAATACATGCACATCATGTAGAACTTATCCAATATGATAAATATAAGAGAAGCACATTATGAGCAGCAGAAGTGAGCTGAAGGTTTTGCCTCCACTGATAAAATTACTTGGTCAGTTTGTGCAGCTTCTTTACTTTCATTTCCATTCATTAAATCATTCAATTATTTATTTGGTCCTTGTTTTCTTTGAGCCAGTTGGTTTAGTTTTAATTCTTAAAATAAACTAAAGCATTTAGTTTATTATTGTTGCTTATGAATCAGAAAAGATCTCTCTCTCTCTCTCTCTCTAACACACACACACAGAGTGCCAAGCAAAAAAAGTCTTAGGCACCTGAAAAATATTTAGAAAGTGTAAGGAGGGAGAGTTTTTTTCTTACTCTACCAAATATGTTCAATAAAGCTTATTTAGTTTAGAATAAATACAAATAATATTCCCCAGTGATGTTCAGTATTTCAATGTGTTCATTGTAGAAGTCCAGTATTACCTGTGGTTTCAATCAGAAACCTTGTTTGACTCAAACAGTCCTTCATTAAACAGAATAAGGAGTTTCTAATGGAGTTTCACAAATACAAACAAAGCTTCGAGGAGAAATCTGGAACTGAACCTCACCAGTTCAATAAAATGTGAACTACTTTTAGAAACAACAAATCCTGATACTTTTTACTGGGTTCTTGATTGTTTAAATTAATTCTGATTTTATCGTTGCTGGCAGAGAGACACACATTATCACAAGATGAGAAAATGGCTTTAAACTATTTGCTGGACGTTAGCACAGTAATGTACACACAGGTATGAATATACATAAACTGGTCACGTGGCCTCTCTCACACCCATAATGATAATTAAACTAACTTTTAGGCTTTTTACTTGTTTTTAGATTCTAACAGTGTTTTGGTTTTGTTACAACACGTGACATCAGGCAGCACCACACAAGAGCTCAGGACCTTCCTATTAAAGTTTGAATGAAACGCTGCTTCTGTGTTCCCTCACACGTTTTCCTCCTTTTCAGAAATGTACATTTTGCAGAACGATCCTCCAGCACGTATCTAATGAAAAACACGCTTTGAACACAGTGGACCAGAGCAGAACAGAACATCTTACCTCCAGCACTTCAAACACCCTGTGGGAGCGGAGACCCGGATCTTCTTCTCCGCTGTGGGCTTGGAGAACCACAACAATGGAATTACTGCCATCTGCTGGACTACCAGCCTTTACTATACAACAACGCGATAAATGACTGGCACAAAATCCAACCTGTACTCCACCAAACAACGCTCCCTGTCTTCCCATAGGCTGCCGAGAAGCAGCTCTCATCACAACAACTTAAGCAGAACCTGAGGATCCACAGCAGATGGTCCAAGAAGTGGAACGAGAACTTTAAACTGAGAATTTATCCTCCCTTCACCATTTAAACCATCTTTTTTAATGTTTAATTTTATTAGGTAAAATATGCGAGTCTGCTTCAGGGACACGCCCACTTCTGCTTAAATTAACCAACCTCTCAATACTTTTGGAAAATGATAACCTGATCTCGTTATTACTCTGGTTGTACTATTTTGCCCATCGACTGTGTTTTACTTTCCAAGCTGTTTACTCCGTATTGAGCCTGTGCTTGAGTTTGTGTGTCTCTGTATTTTTAATGTTTTTTATTTGTTGATCTAACTATATGTATTAAACATTACCTATCTCTCTACAGAATTCCTGCATCTGTGTTTCAGTGTTTCCTGTGCCAGTCTAGCAGACAAGACAAAAAATTATGTAGCTCTAAAGTCCCTGGTGACACTTTTTGAACTCTCTGACACATCAATTGAAATAGAGTTGTGTGATAAATTATTAACACTTGAGGTTAAGAATGCAATAAATCTCCTTAAAAATAAATCTACAGGTACCAATGGATTGACTTCAGAATCCTTGAAGTGTTTACGGAATGTATTGTAAATTAATGCCTCCCATCTATCATGACTCAGGGGTTAACTACTTCAATTCCCAAACAAGCTGTTGACAACTGGCACCCAATTTGTTTATTCGATAATGACTACAAGATATTGGCTAATTATGATTACTCGAGTTGGTTCTAAACTCAAATACTGAATAAACACAGTTAGGTTGCATGACAAAAGGAAACTGTATAAACACTTTCAGGCGAGCCCTGGACATTTATTAAAATTAATATTAAAAGAATTCCTCAAGAATGACTGTAGTTCTGCAAAATTGATAGAAGATACATCCCCCAAATCTATCTCGAGGAATTATGCAGGGCTGCCCCATAGAAAACGTGCTGCTAAGGCCTTGCGTCTTGATAATGAGCTCCTGAAAGACATCAACCAAATGATCGTCAATTTCCCACAGAAAAACAGGACACGTCACTTAAGGAACATCTAGGGATTATGCAGTAATCTTGCTGCAATACCTTCTGGACTTCATATGCTGTATATATCTTAAAGTAAGGGTTCTGTCCAACAGTTTTCTTAGTTGTCTCCACTGTACACTCCCAGAGCTAAAATTTATTTTTCCAGTTTTTCAGAAGCAGAATAGCATTTATTGGCCAAGTATTTGAGTGAGCACATACAAGGTACTTGATTCTGGGTGATGGTATCTCTCAAGCACAACAATATAAAACAACAACAAGATGTAAAGACACTTGAACAATATACTGAACAATATAATGAACATTATACAGAAAAATATAATGCGCAATATACAATCTGCAATATGGATTTATATTTATAAATAGAAAGATACATGTGAATACATTCATTCGTTAATGTATAAAATTATTATTTGTACATATATTGTTTAAACTATTCATAAATATATGCATATACACACACAAACAAATATGTGTACAGTGTATACATGAACAATACAATGTAATAAACAATCTTTCATGGTTTCTAGCACAGGCAGCTCACATCTTCGTTGTGTATTCTGAGTTCCAGGGTTGAGGGTAGGGGGCAGAGAAGTGTGACGGAGGTCATTGACTCTGGGGTGGGGAGGGTGGAGAGGTGAGAGGTGTGATGGGGGTCATTGTCTCTTGGGTGGGGAGGGTGGAGAGGTGAGAGGTGTGATGGGGGTCATTGTCTCTTGGGTGGGTAGGGAAGGGATGTGAATCTGTTCATCTCAAACCTGCAGCAGAAGGTGTTCAGCTCGTCTGCCAGGTCTTTGTTTGCTTCAGCAGGGGGTTGGGGCCGTCTGTAGCTGGTGATGGTAGCAGGCCTCTCCACAGTGATGCAGGGTCATTGGCTGAGAGCTGTTTTTTTCAGATTCTCAGAGTAGTTTCTTGTAGCCACTTGGTTCCTGACTTGCCTGTCCCCACTCCTACAGGCTTCCTCCTTGGCCTAGCGAAGATACAAACGCATGGACCAATCTTTCAGCATCCGACAGAGTGAGGGTTGGACGAAGTTTGGTGATATTTCTCAGATGGAAAAATGATGTCTTGCAGATATGTGTAATCTGGGCTTCAAAATTGAGTTGAGGGTTAAATTTTACACCAAGGTTAGTGATTTCTGTGGAGATGAGAATATTGTGACCAGAGAAGGTTACACTTGTTATGGAACATGTTGTGCTTGAGAGACACCATCAACTGGAATCAAATTCCTTGTATGTGCTCGCTCACATACTTGGCCAATAAAAGTGATTCTGATATTGAAAACCACATTTGGTGTTCTTAAAAACCTTTTAATACAAGATTCCTAAAAAGAACCACTTTGCAAATGAGATGTGCTTGAGAATAATCTTTAAGTTTAAGAATATAAAGGTTTTGAAGAATGTTGTAAACTGATTAAGAATCCACAACTTCCCTTCCCATACAAATCACAACAAAAACTGACTTCTTTACCTACATTGTTAACAATGCTAGGGGGCCAATAATGGGAAAAATGAAAAAATGGCAAAAGTGAAATACATGTACATCATGTAGATCTTATTCAATAAGAGCATTAGAGAAGCACATTAGGGAGCAGCAAAGAAGTGAGCTGAAGTTTTTGCCTCCACTGATAAAATTACTCGTTCAGTTTGTCGTGTACTACTTCTATTTTCATTCACTAATTCACTCAATTATTTATTTGGTCCTCATTTTCTGTGAGCCAGTTGCTTTAGTTTTAATTCTTAAAACAAATTAAAGTATTTTTGAAATGGTGGCTTATTAATCAGAAACGATCTCTCTCTTTAACTAACACACACACACACACACACACAAACACTGCCAAGCAAAAGTCTTAAGACACCTGAAAAAATATTTTAAAAGTTTTTACTGCTTATTTGATTGTTTAAATTTATGCAGATTTTATCTTTTCTGGCAGACAGTATACTTTATCATACGCTGAGAAAAATGGCTACTTGCATAGACTCTAGCACAGATACACACACACAAACACGAATACTCTCTCACAGGCATTATGGTAAGTAAACTTGTCTGTTTAAAGCTTTTAATTTGTTTTTTAGAGCCTAACAGTCTTTTGTTCTTATCACATGACATCTGACAAAACCACACAAGATCTCAGAAGAGATTGCAGAACAATTCGCCAGCACTTCTCTGATGAAAAACCAAGCGGTGAACACAGTGGACCAGGACTTCAAACACACTGTGAGAGCCGAGACCTCCCTAGCTTGTGGTTTGAGAGAAATAATAAGAATATCAATCTGTGCCTGTGCATTTATTTTCTCCACAGAAGAAACACCACACTCGTCTAGAGAGGTAACTTACTTCAGCAACCTTCAAAAGGATGTCGTCCCAGGCAAGTGTGGATAAAGTAGTCCTCAAATTCATTGTCCAAGGCTTGCACCCACCACACATTGTTCAGCAACAGGGCTTCACTGATCTTGTGCAACATCTTCAGCCAACTGCAAATGCCATGACACACAATACTGATGTAAACAAAGTCACAAAGGCCTCTGCTGAAATGAAAATAAAACTGAAAGCTGCCCTTGCTGAAACTGAGTTCTTAGCACCAACAACAGACTCCTGGATGGCACACTGTTGTGGTTTCATTGGTATCACTGCACACTGGTTTAACCCCCAGACCTTGCACAGATACTGTGCTGCCCTGGCATGCAAGCAACTTAAATGGTCTCAAACCTTTTCTGCTCTGGCTGGTGCCCCTACTGATATTCACACAGATTTCAATATCAGAGAGAAGATTGTTCGCACTACAACTGACAATGAATCAAATTTCCTGAAAGCCTTCAGAGTTTATGGGCAGACTGACGAGAACTACAATCCTGAACCAGTAGGAGAGGGTGATGGACAAGATGATGATGGTGGCCAAAATGATTACGATGAAGAAGAGGGTGTTGAATTTGTTGATGCCGGAGCCCTGTTGGACGAAGATGACTACTTGGAATACCAGCGACCATTGCTGCGCCTGCCACCTCCTTAATTTTGTGTCCACAGATGATGTTTCAAAAGCAGAGGTCAACCCATTGTACAAGTGTGTGTCAAGGTCCACATTTGCCAAATGCTCTATCCTGTAGAACAAAAGTTCTAGATCAACCACTGCATCTGAAGTACTTGAAGACCACTACAAACTGCAGCTCCTAGTGTTCCTACAAGGTGGAATTCAATCGTAGAAAGAATAGTGAGAATTACAAGAGAACAAGGCGAAGGAGCCCTTGCAGCTGCCTGCAGTTAACTAGACACACTTAAGTAAGCCTTTCAGTTAATGAAATGATTAACAGTAGATTTAGTCATAGTTTTATATTTTGGATGCTGTAGAACACATGTATGCACTATGCCAATATGCAGTCCTCATATTTAGGACGTGATTTGTAGCAACACAACTACATCTCAGATGTCTCAGATGATAATATTTTTCCTTTTTAATTATCAGTTCCTCCAGTTGAAGGTGCTACATCAAGTAGGCTGAATGTTCCATGTTGTGTTTTCCTTTACTTCTTTGTACAGGTTTACTCCAGTGGAAATTGCATTTCTTGCAGAATATGTAAAGACAATGAGCCCTGTTGCAAAGGGACTTGATGTTCTTCAGGGAGAAACCAGTGTGAAGATGGGATGGTTGGTCCCCACCATAACTGTGCTAAGGACAAAGCACCAGCAACTTCATGTTGCCTCCAAGTTTTGTGAGCCTTTGATTGCTGCACTTCTTTCTTGCGCTTTGGAAAAATGCTTGCTGATCCAGAGCTGATAGCCGCAGCCATTCTACTTCCCAAATTTAAGACCTGCTGGACAAGTGATGAAAATATCCTCAAACTTGGTGTCTCACTTCTCAACTTCCCCTTAATACGTGTAATTTCTATAGAGACAGTGAAACGAGTTTGAAATGACATTTAATGACACACAATATACAATCACAATACTGTCATATAATCTAAATTGTCATGATTTTTTAATCCACAGGCCTTAACTATATCAGAAGCCACTTGGAATGTCTGGATGACAATCACATCAGTGAGGGCTCCCAATCATTTGAGGAAGAGGACATCTTTTCCTCCTTGAAGAAGACTGGCCCTGTTGACCAAGCAGTTGGATGCGTACCTGGGGTGCCCAGGAAACACAGTAGAGGTACTGAAATCCCTCCCAACTGTGTGCCAGCTATCACTTAAGCTTAATATGGCACTCCCTGCCTCGGTGGCCTGTGAAAGACTGTTTAGTGTTGTGGGGCTAGTCTTCAGACCAAAGAAGAGCATGCACTGGCTCAAAGAACTTTGAGAGCCAGATACTTTTGTGGCTGAACAAAGCCTATTGGTAACACTTTGTTGCATTTGACTGTGCTTTACTGATGTAGATCCTAATGTAGAAAGTGTTTGTTACATCCTCTAGGTAAATTTGACATTGTTGTGATTAGCTATAGAATTGAGCATAGTACGTACCAGGAAGGAATCAATCAGGATTGCGTTTTAATTTTTATATTTTGATTAATCACTTGGATTAATCACTTATTTTGACAACACTAATGTCTTCTGTATATAGACAACTATACAAGGACAATTGTTACTAAGCCTATCCTGGGTACACCAATTTTCTGCCTTTGTAATGATCCTGAGTCTCTGTTCTGCTGTCTGTGTGTGCTGAGCAATTAATTAATAACTTCCACTATGAAAGCAACAAATTTCTTCTTCTCTACAATCAAGGTATTTTCACATATTTTAATGATTAAAAGATGATGAAACTGTTTGAACTGAAGGTTGAGACACAGGAACAGCTTTAGCGTTAGTTCGTGCTTTACTATCAACCTTTTTGATTGCATCAGCATGTTTGTTTCTCCTTCACCCTTACATTTTGAATCTGCACAGCTCTTTTATGTGCCGCACATCCTTTATAAGCAGCAGTTACAACAGTTTATTTTGGTTTCTTCCGTGCATTTGCCATTTTTATGTTCCCCTCCACATTTAGCACACCAGGCTTTAGCCCTACAGGCTGCAGCAATATGCCCAAACCTTTGGTATTTGAAACACCTTGTTGGTGGAAGAATGTATGGTCTTAATACATAGCTAATATACCCAATCTTAACCCTTTCAGGTAATATGTCCTTGTCCAGAACTAGCATAACAGACATACTTGCACTTTTAACTCCAGCTCTTGTAACATGCAATCGTTTTACTTTGGTTACTCGAGCCCCTTTCACATAAACTTTGATCTGTTCCTCAGTCAATTCAGTTGATACTCCAGATATTACACCCATAAACTTTCCCCTTTCCTGCCACACTTGTGGCTTGATCACTTTTTCCATTAATATCTTACACATCATTAGTCCCTGCTGCCGGTCTCTATCTCTACATACAACCATCAAATTCCCATCTCTTAAAGTTTTGACCATACGTACCTCACCGACTTACTTGTAGATTGGCTCGCTGACTTTTAAAGGATTCAGAGTACATGAAGATTAGAATCCAAGTATCAAGTTCTTACAATTTGGAAAATTGTACCTCTCCATATTGTCACATGCACACGTCAGGTGACGCGCAAAGGTAGTCACAAAACAAAAATCTGTTGTTTTTTTAGTTATGTGTCTCATTTATTTTGGGTGCACTCTGAATTGAGAGGATCTTTCCAATTTATAAAACTTCAAATGGATTAATTATTACAAAATCAGGTTTGACTGTTATGCCTTATATTTTACATACAGCACATCGTAATATCAAGCAAGTATCATACAAATATTCTACAGTCATTCCCCTCTCAATGCCCGATTTTAATGATCCCAAATTCATCACATTTCCCACCAACACTTTGGAGATAGGGTGCCACTGCTCTCTCATGCTTAAATGAACTAAAGATGCAAAACTAAAATGTCCAGCCAATAAAACACAACTATACAGGGATACAAATCACACAAGGAGGGGCCATTTGCTTTAAATACTGAAACCTGCTTCAGTGTTTTTCATACGCTATATTTCCATTTCATACACAACAAACTAGGCTTGTGTGCAGCTGCTTGGCCATAGACACCCATTTCATCACGCTTCTCATGTACAGTTCTTGTGGTCTCTCTTGCATAGGGGATTTGGAGCTCTGTAATGAATGATGCAACAGAGACAGTCTTGAGAACTCAGCAGCTCTGCTCTGATAGTTGTATGGTGTACAGGTTTGTAGAAACCATCTTTGCTTTTGCTTTCCAGAGTTGGCTAAGGCAGATGTAAAATATTAAATATCTAATATCTAACAAATATTTCATATGTAACAAATCTAACATACAGATATGCTCAGCCGCTCGTAGCTTCTTAAAAGTCTGTGCTTTCTGCTGCCTTCCTAAAGCATTTCTGCCTGTTGACACTAGATAGATTATGGAAATTCTTCACACACTGTGAACAAAAATACAGTCTTTTCCTGTGTGAATGCACTGGTGTGTTTGAAGACTACTCTTTTGACTAAAACCCTTCCCACATTCTGTACAGTAATATTGTTTCACTCCTGTGTGAATGTGCTGGTGTCTTTGGAGACTAATTTTGTAACTAAAACTCTTTCCACACTCTGTACAGTGATACAGCTTTTCTCCTGTGTGAATGCGTTGATGTGTTTGGAGATTAATCTGTTGACTGAAACTCTTCCCACACTCAGTACAGTGATATGGCTTTTCTCCTGTGTGAATCCGCTGGTGTGTTTGGAGATTAATCTGTCGACGAAAACCCTTCCCACACTCTGTACAGTGATACGGCTTTTCTCCTGTGTGAATGCGCTGGTGTCTTTGGAGATTAATCTTTTGACTAAAACCCTTCCCACACTCTGTACAGTTATATGGTTTCACTCCTGTGTGAATGCGCCAGTGTCTTTGGAGATTAATCTGTCGACAAAAACTCTTTCCACACTCTGTACAGTGATACGGCTTTTCTCCTGTGTGAATGCGTTGATGTGTTTGGAGATTAATCTGTTGACTGAAACTCTTCCCACACTCTGTACAGTGATACGGCTTTTCTCCTGTGTGAATGCGCTGGTGTGTTTGGAGATGAATTTGTCGACGAAAACCCTTTCCACACTCTGTACAGTGATACGGCTTTTCTCCCGTGTGAATGCGCCGGTGTGTTTGGAGATTAATCTGGTGACTAAAACTCTTCCCACACTCTGCACACTCTGGCTTTTCTCCTGTGTGAATGCACTGGTGTTCTTTCAAATGGCTTGTTTCCTTTAAGACCATCCCACACTCTGTACTCTGATATGGTATCTCTCCTGTGTGAAAGCTCTGGTGGGTTTGGAGATCACTCTGTCGACTAAAACTCTTCCCGCTTTCAGAGCAGAGGTACATTCCAGTTTTCTGTGGTAGTTTTTCTGAAGCGTTGCTTCTGAGAATACGAGAGCTTCTTCTGGATGCCATGTCCTCGTATGTTGTGTGCTGATGTCAGCAGCGTGGTGTATTCTTCTCACCAGCATCCACAGATGTGTTTGTGAAGGTAAATTTAAGCTGTAAAGGGCAGACACACAGAGAAAAAGACTTGCACCAGGGTGTGAAAGTGAAAGAAAGACTATCATAAAATGCAACAAAATAATCCTGTTCAGTTAAGTCTCTGATTGAATAAAAAAGTTGTAAAAAATTAGGTAGAGAGGGAAAAAATATAAGTTTAATCTACATTGACCGTTAAGAATTCCTGCTGTAGGAGATCTACAGCAGTACTTCTTTGTATTTTCTGTGTATAATATCTAGATAGTTTATCACACTGTATTGTTAATTAATGCACACGTTTATAATTAGATTAAGCATATTATATGTACAAATAATAGCTATACACATATTTATCTTTATTTTTATAAACAGAAATCTGTATTATGTATTCATATTGTAGATTGCATATTATGCTGTATTATATTGTTTAGTATATTGTTCATTGCGTCTTTGCATATTATTGTTTTATACTGTTGTGAGAGTGTAAGGGAAAATCAGTATAAAATCAGTATATTCAGTTGATGATTCCTACATTTGAATGATTCTTTCTTTAAATACCATATTGATGTGATTCTGTTGACTAAAGATTAAAACCTGAACCAGTTAGGGCACAGTGACATGATTAAATTAGGGTTGTTCTTTTGGGCAAACCCTATGTTTTCGAGCTAAAGGTTTTTAGATAAAAGTGTTTTGTTCTGACCAGAAAGTGCGTGTTCAGGGCTGTTGTCATGCAGTCTTGCTGAAGAGCCATAACATGGGTAGCCGGTGGCGCCTTACTGAGGTGGACTCTGCCCATTTTGATAAGGTGAATGGTCTTTTGAAGGAGAAAAAGGAGAAAAAGTCTTTGTTCTGAGCGAAGAATCTTCTTCAGTTTGCAGATGTTCCACCACAAGAGACACCATCAGCCGGAATCAAATTCCTTGTACTGAATCAAATTCCTTCACTTTACTTACATTTGCACTCTTACATACATATATATTCGCACTCTTCGTACTACATACATATATATTTGCACTCTTACATACAGAACAATTGCTGCTGAAGACACTCTTATGTTCTTGTTTGTCTTGTGATCCTTGTCCTGTGTTCCTGTCTTGTTTTAGCATTTGATATATGTCCTTAGGTTATGTTAGGCAATGTTGGTAATGTTAGGTGTTGTCTTATATGTTGAGCATCGCTGTGGGACAGCAAGAAATGTAATTTCAATTCCTCTGTATGTCTAGCATGTGTGGAGAAATTGACAATAAATCTGACTTTGACTTTGTATGTGCTCACTCACATACTTGGCCAACAAACACGATTGCTGATTCTGATATTAAAAACCACATTTGGTGTCCTAAAAACATTTTATTATAAGACTCCTAAAATGAACCATTTTGTAAATTACATGTGCTTCAAAAAATTCAAGTTTAAGAATATAAAGGTTTTGGAGAATGTTGTAAACTGTTTAAGAATCCTCACCTTCCCTTTACCAACATTGTTAACAATGCCAGGGGGCCAATAACAGGAAAAAAATGAGGAAAGAGTGCAAATGCGAAATACATGTCCATCACATAGATCTTATTATATATGATAAACATAAGAGAAGCAAATTAGGGAGCAGCAAAGAAGTGAGCTGAAGGTTTTGCCTCCACTGATAAAATTACTTCTTTATATTCATTTCCATTGATTAAATCATTCAATTATTTATTTGGTCCTCATTTTCTTTGAGCCAGTTGGTTTAGTTTTAATTCTTAAAACAAATGAAAGTATTTTTTAATTCGTTGCTTATATATCAGAAAACATCTCTCTCTCTCTAACACACAAAGACACACAGAGGGCCAAGCCCAAGCAAAACTCTTAGGCACCTAAAAATGTTTAGAAAGTGTGACAACGAGGAGTTATTTTCTTACATTACTAAACAAATAATATTCTTCAGTAAATAGTGATGTTCAGTACTTCAGTGTGTTCCTTGTGGAAGTCCAGTATTATTTGTAGTTTCCATCAGAAGCCTGGTTTGACTCCATCAGTCCCTCATTACATTAACTCAGGAGCTGCTGATGGAGATTCACAAATCCAAACACCTGTCGGAGGAACCGCGGAGAAATCTGGAACCGAAACTGTGTTCTCCCCATCGGCTCACCAAATACGAACAACTTTTACAAACAACAGATCCTGATACTTTTATTACTTTCTTACTACTTTGTTTAAATTAATTCAAATGTGATATTTGCTGGCAGACACACTTTGTCACACGCTGAGAAAAATGGCTTAAACTACCTGCGTATACTTTAGCACAGCACTGTACACACGTACACACGTATGAATAGTCACCTATCACACCTATTATGGTAACTAAACTCGTCTGTTTTAGTCAGGAGCATCCTATTCAAGTTTGGATGAAACGCTGCTTCTGTGTTTCCTCATGTTTTCCTCCGTTTCGGAAATGTACGTTTTGCAGAACAATTCTCCAGCACTTCTCTAATGAAAAACAAGCTGTGAACACAGTGGACCAGAGCAGAACATCTTACCTTCAGCAATTTAAACACTCTGTGGGACCGGAGACGTAGATCTTCTTCTTCGCCGTGGGCTTGGAGATCCACAAGCATGGAATTATTGCCATCTGCTGGACTATCAGCCGTCTCTCTACAACCACGTGAAAAATGACTAGCACAAAATCCGGCTCGTATTCCAACAAACAACGCCCCCCTGCCTTCCCATAGGCTCCTGAGAAGCAGCTCTCATCACCAGAACTTCAGCAGAATCTAAGGATCCAAAGTAGAGGGCCCAGCAAGAGGATGAACCTTTTTGGAAAACTTTAAACTGAAAATTTGTTCTCCCCTCACAGTTTAAACCGCTCTTTTTCATCTTTCATTTTGTAAGGTAAAATATGTGGGTCTGCTTCAGGGACACGTCCACTTCTGCTTGAATGAACCAACCTTTCAATACTCATGGTTATAACTCACAAATGGAAAATAATAATCCGATCTCGTTATTACTCTGGTTTGAATGAGTTATACTATTTTGCCCAGTGACTGTGTTTTCAGTTTCCAAGCTGTTTACACTGTCGTAAGCCTGTGCTTGAGTTTCTTTCCTTCACTTTTTTTATGTTTGTTTATTCCTTTTTATGATCAAACCATATGTATTAAACATTATCTATCTCTCCACTGGATTCCTGCATCTGTGTTTCAATGTTTCCTGCTGACAAAAATTAGTATTGCTCTAAGGTTGGCAAGTAATTCACTGTCACATCAATTGACAAGGATAAAATCGAGTGTGATAAACCATTTATGCTTGAGGTTAAGAATGCAATTACGCTTGAGGTTAAGAATATAAACTTCAAGTTCTCATCACCAGAACTTGAAGTTTATAGGTTCAAGGTTACTTTATTGTCCTCTGCAGCTGTGTACACGTACAAAGTGAGATGAAACAATGTTTCTTCATGGACCACGGTGCAACATACAGCAACAAACCACATTCAATAGAGTGCAGGTTACAACAGTCAGAGGACAACAGACAGACAATAAATAGACAGCAAATGTAGACCTTACGTAAAGCTTCTGGAGTGGTGAGTATTGCTCTGTAGGTCTGATTACTGCCCAGTCAGCAGTGAGCAGCATTAACTAGAGTTCCAGGGACAACAGAACACTACCATAAATAAACAATAAATAGACAATGTAGCAGTGGAACAGTAATGTCAGTTGGAAACTTAATTTACCAGAAATTAAAATATTGCACTATATACATATACACATTATTGCACATAAACATGTGTTGCACTGGAATAAATTTCTTATTCTTATTGCACAGTTAGCAGCACACAAAAACCACAATCATTCTTGAGAGAGAAATTATTGTCCTTACACCAGGCAGCCAGTCTTGTCACCTCCTCTGTGTAGGTTGAGATGTCATTGTTACTTATAAGACCCACCACAGGGTTCGCCGGATCCTCAGGTTCTTCCAATAAGTGAAATAACTGTTTTGGAAAACTTTCACATTAAAATGAAAATGTGTCCTCCCTTTACTATTTAAACCATATCTTTTCAATCTTTCATTTTATTAGGTAAAATATGTGAGTCTGCTTCAGGGACACGCCCACTTCTGCTTAAATTAACCAACCTTTCCATACTCATGGTTATAACTCACATATGGAAAATGGTAACCAAATCTCATTATTACTCTGTGCTTGAATTTGTATGTTTCCTACACTGTTTTTTTTTTCAATGTTTTTGATTTTCATTTTATTACGTGTTGTGCTCAACCTGTATGTATTAAACATTATCTATCTCTCCACTGAATTCCTGCATCTGTTGCCATGTTTCTTGCACCAGTCTTGCATGTAGACAAGACAAAAATTATTTAGTTCTAAGTTTTGTTTACAGAATATATTGTAAATGAATGCCTCCCATCTATCATGACTCAGGGGTTGACTGCTTCCATTCCCAAACAAACTGTTGACAACTGGCATCCAGTTAGTTTACTCTTTAACTATGAGATATTACATTTTGTCATAAACCTCAGTCAGGTTTCATGACAAAAGGAAACAGTATAAACATTTTCAGGCTAGTTTATTACATTTATTAAAATTAATATTACAATAACTATTTTTTAAGAATTGCTGTAGTCCTGTTAAACTCATAGGAGGTACATCTGACAGATTTAATCTGTTCAAAGGCATTATGCAAGGCTGCCCCATAGAAAACCAGCTGCTTTCGCCATGCGTCTTGATGATGAGCTCCTGAAAGAGATCGACCAAATGCTCGTAAATTTCCCACAGAAAAACAGGACACATCACTTGAGGAAGACATTGGGATTATGCAGTAATCTATGCTACAATACCTTCTGTGAGAGGTGTGATGGGGGTCATTGTCTCTGGGGTGGTGTGGGTGAGGGGTTTGAATCCTTTAATCTCAACCCTGTAGAAGAATGTGTTCAACTCGTCTGACAGGTCTTTGTTTGCTTCAGCAGCGGGGGGTGGGTGTCGTCTGTAGCTGGTAATGTCTTGTAGGCAACACTGACTGAGAGCTGTTCTTTCAGCTTCTCAGAGTAGTTTCTTTTAGCCACTTTGTCCCTGGCTTGTCTGTCCCCACTCCTACAGGCTTCCTCCTTGGCCTGGTGTAGATGTTGCAGTTTGGGAGTGAACCATGGTTTATTGTTGTTGTATGTGCAGAAGGTCTTGGTTGGCACACAAAAATCTTCATAAAAACTGATGACACAGAGTCTGTCAGCTCATCCAGCAGCCACTAAACAGGACAGGAACAGACTGCAGGGAACTGTACGGGCAGCAGAAAAGATCATCGGTGCCACCCTGCCCTCCATCCAGGACCTGTACTTTTCAAGAACCAGGAAACGGGCAGGGAAAATCATCACAGACCCCTCGCACCCTGGACACAGACTTTTCGACCTGCTGC
>JBBIGA010174638.1:0-16172 GCA_037576975.1 Alestes dentex
ACACACACACATATATATATATATATATATATATATATATATATATATTAGGGGTGTCGAATTAACGCGTTAATTTCGATCAGTTAATCGAAATAGCGCGTCAAAAATTTAACGCTGATTAATCGCCGCACCACGTGACTTTATCCCGGTCTTGCGTTCTGTCCAAACATGCTACCCATGTGCTACTGTGCCCTTCTGCGCATATGCAAGTCCACAGTTTTGGGATTTAGGGCCACGCTCATAAATCTGTGCTACCTTGGGACACTGGCAGCTGTATGAGCTTCAAGGGACAATTTTTCCACAGGGTAGCTTGAATCGATAGACTCTGCTGTCGATTTGCGTGACGGTAGCAATTTTTGACAAGACAGCATGAACGGTCAGAACACCCTGCTTCACGGTAGCATTTCTCAGTGTTAGAACCTGACTGTATAAACTGGCTGTACGCCCCTTTAAAGATCTACCTATCTATTTAGGCTTCTCCCATTTAAATACAATATATATTTCTCTTAGTATGCTTATTATTTGCCTATTTCTCATAATTATCAGTGCTAAACTGAATGTATAAAATGCAGCATAATGCATCAGAACACCCATGCTTGTATGTACATTGTTTTAAACTGCACCTTATAGATGGACTTAGTTCTATCATTTTTCTTGCTGAAGTATTTTTTCCCTCAGCATATTAGTTGAAAGTCTGTAATGTTGACTATTTGTACACTCATATGATAAAATGTATTTAATATTTTAATAAGTTTGCAGCACAAATGCTTGCGATTAATTTAGATGAATTAATTAGAGGGCTTGTAATGATTTAGATTATTTTTTTTTAATCGTGAGACACTCCTATTTTATATATATAATGTATGCACATGTAGTATTGGGCAGTAGATTGTACACTAGAACTGATGTTGATGACTTTGTATGTTTGGTGTGTTAAGGATTCTGGTTGGGGCTCCCAGGGCAAACTCTTCCTTCAGCAGCTCAGTGCACTCTCCTGGAGCTGTTTTCAAATGTCGCATCCACAGCAATCCGGATCGGCGCTGTACGGAGGTTGACCTGGGAAGAGGTGGGTAGAAGGTGGTGGAGTGTGTTTTCACAGTCAGCAACACTGATGAGTGCTCATAAGAATGACTGCTATTCTTTTCCAGTTGTAAAAGTGTTTATAAGAGAACTGTTTGTGATATTTGTGGTATTTTGATGTGACTGACTTTAAAAGATATGCCAGCATTTCTCACCTTTTTTCCTTGTTCTAATGCATTTTCAAAATGGCTGTCATGAGCATCTGTCCAAACACAGCATATATGTTTAAATTACATCACTGTTATTTCTCTTTGTGTTTCGAGTTGTTTAATGGCTATTCAGTCAGATAGAAATGGACAATAAAGAACCATGTCTAGCTGCAGGAGTCCAGGAACATTTTGATAGAAATGATGAATGTCCTGGCTAATATTTTCCAAGCCATTGAGCCAACTGTTGGCTCATTTTGAGCTCCTTTCTTGTGGTTGAGGGGAGAGCGTGGTTTATGTGGTATTAATATCCGCACTCCTGCCTACTCAGTGTGTTACACGAAAATGAAGAGTTGCTGCCAGGAGGTCTGGGGCCTGAGCTTTTTCGTTCACCCCCGAACATGCATGAATCAAGCTGAAAAGAACCCTCAAAGCACTGAGGGAGCCTCCAAGAAATAGCACCAGTAATATGGGGAAGTGGTGTCAATTACCCTGAAGTTTCATTGAACGGGTAGTTGTAAATGTTTTATGTTTTCCTCACATTGGGTGAATGGCGGCCAGGGTCTTGCTCCCATAACTCCACTATTCATCATTCTTTTCTGAGAGAAAGTACACAGATAAAGTAGGCCTGTCCTGTGAATAACCCCATTTTCTGGTATAAATGGCTTGTCCCACTATAAATGCAGTCCTAATTTCAAAATATTTTTGGCTGTGTTAAGTCTGTCCAAAATATTCTGTTGCACTCATTTTTCCCAACATGCTGGCAAGTGCACAACCCTAAATTATTTGCATTACTACGCTTACTCTTTATCTTATCACTGCAATTTGTAGTTCTCCTCTGCTCTCTATTATTCAGACACCCCATTTAAAAAGCGTAGGAGTTTGCAATTAAAAGAAAAATGTTATGCCTTTTTTAAGTGTAGTAGTCATTTCAGTGTCTCTAGAGGAACATGATGAAATGAATGACGAATTGTGTCCTTGTGCAAGATGTGCTCTGCAGAATAAAATGGTGGAATAATAAGAATATGTGCATCATGCAGCATGTGACCAAAATTAATAGCCCATTTCACACTGTGTTTGGTTCCTTAAGTGTGCAGACTTTTGTAGTTGCTTATATTATTTTATGTAGTGATATTGCAGAATATCATTGGTGGTAAAGAAATATTTCAGCATGCTAATGTAACAGTGAATGAAATGTAATGTGTACACAGTGCTAACTGAACTAGGAACTAGGAATAGGGACAACCTATTACAGAACCACCTATTTAACTAGGAAAATACTGCAAGAAAATGCCGTTTCATTTTCCACTGCTTGTGATTTACACATAAAGTAACAAGAATAATTGAGACAGAAATGTCTTGGAAACACATAGCAGCAAAAGTAAAAGTGAGGGTTCTTAAGTAACAGTTAATAAATATAGTGGTTAAATAGTGGCAGCATGCTAGTTTTTGTGCCAAATAAACAACCACACATGAATTATGCATCATTCATGTATTGTAACCTGTACTATTGTCTTAATGTCTGTACAGTAGGATTGACATGCCTTGTTAAATCGATTGAAAAGTTTTATACAGTTATATAGTTTTATACAGTGTAAAATGTATGGCTTGTTGAAAAGTGAATAACCATCACCCTAAACAGCAGAGTGGCTAACCAATATCTCAGAAAAACATTACAAAATGAGGCTACTACTTTTAGTAACAATATAAAGTGGGACGGGATACATTTTGCGTGAATTTGTTTTTATAAATGTATTTTATTTTTTACAAAAAAGATTTACAAAAGTTTTTAGCTCTTGAAACCCCTACCTTGCAAAGCTTTGCTCACGCCTATTTTGACAAACAGTTGGCATTTGACTGACATTTGACGGTAAAGTGACCAGTCAAAGACTTGGTCTTTTGGTGTGTTTACGGGGGCCTTGTTAGGCCTAGTTGTTTGACGCTACAGCCCTGAATCTTTTATGAATAGCTTGTAGATCTCTCTTTTTTTTTTAAACTTTTCTTACTACTATCTATTTATTTGTCATTCTCGTCAAGCCCTTATAAATTACGACAACTGATCAAAATTAAGGATGGGTATTAAATTGGTACACCTCCTTACTGGTCAATACCGAAATATGTATACGGTCCTAGACAAACAGTGCTGCTACTGATATTTATGCATTATTTATGCATTCTAACATTTTCATATGGTCGATCCCTGGTTCGATCATTGGAAGGGACAGGATTGGTGCTCTGCACATCACTTCTACACAGAGGTTTTAAACAGCACAGAAAAAGGTGCCTTTCAGCAAAACCGTGTCTCACTCTCAAACAAACGCATTAAGGTCAAAATAAATACATGCCGATATTTCAAAACCTGTTGGATGAGAAGAGGTGTCAAATTCCAACTATAAAAAAAATAATACAAACGATGCATTTCCGCAAGAAAATGCAAGCTGTGATTGTATGGCTGCTGTTAAACCAGTGTTTGGTGTGTAAAACGTTACGGCCAACAAAAGTTTGTATCAAACCGGCGCCTCTTCTGACTCAGTCACAACTAATAACTTGTTGTCTCATACCAAGCCATTTAAGATTAAGGAATGGCTGAAAATGCATGGAGCTATCCCAGGAAAGCGCACATAGTCA
Source organism: Alestes dentex (assembly GCA_037576975.1). Classification (NCBI taxonomy): domain Eukaryota; kingdom Metazoa; phylum Chordata; class Actinopteri; order Characiformes; family Alestidae; genus Alestes; species Alestes dentex. The sequence goes on from JBBIGA010174638.1 coordinate 3,855, forward strand.
TGTTAACGGCCTAATTATTTGTGATTGAATCACAATGAACAGTGACACACATCTTTTTTTATAACTGACCTTAGCTGTCTTGAAGTCTGTTTATGAGTCTGCTCTGTGTTTAGCTCCACAAGACTGATTTGTTGCTTCGTATTGTGCTGCCTTCTGAGTGCCATAGCCATGACCTCACAGACTCTGTCTCCGCTACAAAATTTTAAGGCAACCCCTCCATCCGCTCTCTCTCCCCATATGTTATGTAGGCAACTCGACCACAAAAATCTAATTTTTAAATGACCATGACTTGGCTCCTTATCAAATGATCAAAAAACTGAATACACGTACAATACACTGGTTATTAAAGAACGGTTTAGTATCAGAATTTTGCCAAAATTCAGAATGGGCTTAGAGGAGAAGAGACTCCAAAAAACATGTGAAATAATAATAATGTAAGAAGTGCTCCGGTGCCACACACATCAGCGTGTTTGAAAAGAAACCTCTTCTAAAATACCAAAAACAGGGCAAAACTATAATATATATATATTAAGTGCTCCCTAGAGACCTTGCGGGACCTCCTCCTACGATGCGGACTGGTCCACAAGACCTTAATGCAGCGTGGAGCCGCAAGCTGGCGGAAGATCACCCGAATACGGTGTAAACGCCGGCTTTCAAGTGCAAGTGCACAGGTTCCCTCCACCAGTCCTCACCATATTCTACAGGAGTACCATCGAAAGTCTGCTCTCCAATTGCATCACTGTCTGGTTTGGAAACTGTAATGTTTCAGACTATAACACACTGCAGCGGAAAGTGAGAACAGCTGAGACAGTTCGCCTTTGCCAACTCTGAAAGATATTCACGAAACCTGCTACTATAACAGAGCCAGAAACGTTGTGATGGACTGTGCCTACCCATTATACAGACTCTTCTCTCTTCTACTGTCTGGCAAATAAAATCAAAGCTTCCGCTCTGGTTCTGCATGACTGTGCAACGGTTTCATACCACAGACCTTCAGAGCTCCGAATGCACATAAATGTTTAGTCCCTGGCTAATCAAACACAGTACTACCTCACTTTATACTGTATATACTTCTCATTTTATACTCTGGGACTTACAATAGCACCTGCACTTTACCTTTTATGTCCTGTAGAAGATCACACTTATGAAAATAAATATTAAGAAGATCAGTAGTATAAATAAATATCGGTATTGATGACCTGTATCAGTAAAATGCCAGTGAAACCCATTCCTAGTCATAGTATTGGGCAGAAGGACAAACATCAGTAGTTCATACAATAGATCTTACAATACCTCATACGATCAGTAGTACTATACACATTTGAAAGCTGCTTCAAAAACTCAACCGTATACAAAGTAAATTAAACCTGAATGTCTGTTACAAGGCTTCTAATTGTCAGGAGCAAAAATGGGAGGATTCTGGCAGATGGAGCCAATCATACCAAGTCATAATTAACCTCCTGCACAGGGAGAACTTCCCGGGGAACTTCCCACCTGCCCTATTTGACTCAAGCTGCCCCTCTTACAAATGTATATTATATACACATATATTGTCGCGAGCTGCCGCTGTGCGTAGAGGAAAAGAGATGCGCCGCGCACATAGCGCTGGTCCCTGAACGGCCCATTCCCCTGCCCTGAGCTGAACGGTGGTAAACTGCGTGCATTTTTAAAAAATGCCACCCGAAATGCTTCATGTAAGGTAGCATATGGCAGTAACATTAACGTTACAGACTCATTCTGAGGATAGTTACTTCACCATCAAGCTATTCACTTCCACTGTGTTTGTCTTTCTGTCCAATACTATGACTAGGAATGGGTTTCACTGTCATTTACTGATACAGTTCATCTCTAAACGTATGGGCAAAGCGAGTGGACGTAGCCTCTGAAAGCTCAGCCGGTCTGTTTCCCTTTTAGCTGTTGCACCAAGGCTCTGAAATCAGTGTGGTCTGACCTCCTCTTGCTGGCCGTAGAAAGGGAAATAGAAATTGACAAGGAAGAGGACCTCAAAATTTTTTCCTGAAATGGCCCCCAATAGGAGGATTCTCCTTTAAAGCTTCGAGTAAATTTGGAGCAAGGTATATTAATAAAGACTTCATAAAGACATGGTATATTTTTCAGTTCTCCATACAGTCAGTGTGATTTTTTGGGGGGGGTTGGGGGTGCCCTTTCAGGCCAGAGCAATGGTCTTTGCTCCTGCATTTCTGTATTTCCCTTAGGTTAATTGAATGTAAATACTATCAGTTTTGAATGTTCCTATAGGTTCATATCCTATAAAACAAGAGTGCCTTACCACCTTCAGGGTGCATTATTTTCTGCGTTCCTAACTCTGTGCTGACCATTAACACTTATATCACTTGTCACTTAATAATTGCCAAGATCAGTATAACATTAGTCCATGCAAGAACAAGAAAAACAACAAGTGAAAATAAAATATGTGGTCAGCTGGCAATTCTTAGGCAGCAAGCTAAGTAAAACAAGTTCTCTTTCTAACTACACTTACATGATTGGTCAAACTTGACCTACAGTAGAAATCAAAATCAGAGAAATCAGAACAACCTACAATGTCCTAATTTTCTAAATCACGACCTATTTGAAGTTATCCTAACTGGGATAGAATGGCAGTTTGTAAAGCATATTTCATAATTTAAGTATAATCTGAAGCGCTTTATGAAAACACCTAAATGAGAAATTAACAAAATTAGAACACTACCAGATACCTCTCAGTTATTGGTGTTGATCTGGGACCTGGTGCTTAATTCTTTAATTTTCGGACAAGAAAATTGCTTACTTTACTTAATAAGATGCTAATTCATTCAAGTCCCCCAAAAATGCTGGTCGTCCTTATAACACAAATAATGCGGATACACTCAACAGACAGTCCGTTGGAACACTGCAGCTGGAATTGTTCACCAGTTCATGGCTGAACAGTGTAAGGATCTGTCTCACCATATTAGTCAGTTTGGCCTGAAAGCAGTGACCAAACCTCTCATCAGCAGTGGGTAGCCTGGTGGTTAGGGAGTTGACCCTACGATCGGAAGGTCATGGGTTTGATTCCCAAGACTGCTTGTGACACCTCTGAGGTACCCTTGAGCATGATACTGTTCCCTAACTCCCCAGGCATTGTGTACCTGGCTGCCCTCTGCTTCACTTGGGTGAGTGGGTTAAATGCAGAGAACGAACTGAATTGTGTTTACACTGTGTGCTGTGGTAAAGTTATATAGTCACGCTTGAACACAACACAACACAACAAAGGAAGCAGGGGGCTGCCACCAATGAGGGGCACCCGGGGAGCAGTGTGTGGGGACAGTACCTTGCTCAAGGGTGCCTCAGTGGTGTCACTAGCAGTCCAGGGATTCAGACCCTCTGATCTCAGGGCAAACTCCCTAAACACTACGCCACCAGCTGCCACCAGTTGTGGTGTGTTCATATGACAAAAATGGTCACTACACTTCAGGTTTTATTCATTTGGGTTCAATGGGAAATATTATGTTTGGCATCAAAGTGGAGAAAGACTGAAACCAAAGTACACAAAGAAGTTTGTTCTTTATTTCAAGTGCATAAAAAGGTTTTATTTGGAGGAAGAGGCGTCATGGTTTGGGGGATGCTTCCTGCAGCACAAGTTGGGTAATTGCAAATGCTCATCAGAACCTTCATGCAAGACAAAGCCTCCTGTCTCACTACAAAATGGGTAAAGCAGTTCCATAAAGCTAACTTTGAAATAATGAAATGGCCAGCCCAGAGTCAAAATCTAAACCTGAAAAAATGTATAATCAAAAATGTATAGTCTCTGGTAAAATTCTTGGTGACAAAATAATGGCTAAGAAACCTACTACATTTACTGAACCATGGAAGAGATTTAAAGAAGAGAGGACCAAGATCAAACTGGAGCAGAGCTAGTGATGTCCTGCAGGTGCAGAAGTCATTCAAAGGAAGGGCCTCTACATTTGCTACCTATCATTATAGTTTTTTCCTTCAGAATTTTTTATAAAGTTCAGCAGTCTTTTTTTCTGCTACAATGGATACTATTCTATAATTTAGATCTATGTTTTCCTCAAAATAAAGGTTTTTGTGGAAGCGCCTTGAACAATGATTTACCCACAGCTAACAGTCCTTCAAATTTTGAGCAAGTGAAAAGTGTTCACCTATTGTTTTCTAAGTTTCATCTCCACTATAAGATGGTAACTGTAGACTGGTTTAAGGAGGAACATTCAAGCAACAAATCTACTTCACACTCCTTGGTATGTGCATATTTTTGTCCTGAGAGTGGTCTGGATGGGTGTAAGAGTGTGTGAAGTGCATGATTATTAGAAGGAGAGAGACATTGGGCAACTGTAAACTTGATGTGACTTTAACAATTCTTACATTACAATTTGTACTCGATGTTTGCAATGTAGTCGTTTACTACATTGAATGTAGAGCAAGCAACAAATATACATAGCGTACCTTTGATGTATCACTCAACCCTCAACAAGGGTTTCTAAGGCACACCTTTACTTACTTATTCCATTTACACCTTCCCAAATGATTATTGCTATGTAAATCATCATTAATAAAATTAATTCTTGGCCAGCTTCCAAAAGTGATTGTCAGAATCGAATTGATATTATTAAGTTGGTGCTGTGAATTTATTTTTGAAGCACACACATCAGACTTATATTTTATTTTTATGTAATTTAATGCTGTAAATATTCAGCCGGAAAAATTGCCCAAAATGGCTTTCAATTACAGAAACAAGGCTTGATGTTTGTATTCAAATCCTTTCGTTGAATCCCTTTAACTTGGTCAATGTGTGCTACTAAGCCATATCCCTATGGCTTAGTCTAGAGAGCAAATCTTATTTGTTCTCCTAAAGGAATTCTATAGGAGTTTCTTTCAAGAAATATGTTGCTGATATGTTTGACTAGTGTTTTTTGGAAGGAGTCCAACTGTTATTAAACGGTATGCTGAATGGTTGCTTAAAGTTGGCAAAACAGATAAAAGACTAAGTTCAAACAGGCACTGAATCCACCTTAAACAGAACTTTTCCATACTGATGCATTTAGTCTGCTGCGGAGCAGGGAGAGCAGTTACTGAAGCGAAGTAAACAGCTACAGTCCTAGCTGTCACCCTTGCTCTCTAATGTATGATCATAGTCCAGAGGTCATTGGCTATGGGTGGTAGCAGCAGTTCTGAGCATGAGCAGAAATATTGTGGTGCCCTCCACCTGTTTAGATGTAAGTAACCCCCCGACATTGTGAAAAAATGTGAATTTGTGATGTAAATAAATCCCTATTTTTATAGTGTAAACACTAAAAATACCCCCAAATATGCTCCCAAAACACTTTAATTTCATTTTAGCCTAATACATTACCCTTAACAAATGTAAAGGCAAACCTGTATACGCACTGTACAGTGTACACTGAACTGCTGTCTCCTGCAGTGTTAGGTGTTACCCCTATATATACAGGGGCTCCTCGAGTTAAGAGGACCTTGACATATGACAGTTTACAACGCTCACGTGGGCAAACTAGTTTAGTGGTGCGTGGTGGAAGAATACGCAGAATGTGCAGAATACGCAGTAACATGCCATATGAGTGAGGGAGTAAGCTTATGTATGCACTAGTGTTATGTTGTGTTGCTTTGTTTGCCGACATTTTGGCGTTTATGATGGTTTCTGAACTAATTTTATTTCTTGTATGTGTATTTATAGATTTTATAACTGTGTTAGGATAGGTTATTAACTTAGGCTAGAGTGTGTTTTGACTTATACCAAAATTCGGGTTTCATCACTGTCGAAGAAATGGATCTCCGTCGTAACTTGAGGACCCCCTGTACAGTAATTTAATTTTATTAGTATAAGGATGATATTTCTTTGGTATGCGCTGTCGTTTTCTACGGTACAAGCAGGGTAAATACAGTAATCATTTAATTTAATTTACAGTAATAAAAATACAGGGCTTTAAGAAGAACAAAACGAAAAACATGAGAACACTCAGCAAAGTACCCGAGATGGGGAAACTGTTATGATGCAGGAATGCTGGACTGCATCAGCCAGAGATGCGTGACAGGGCAGCAGCCAATATGCGGTTGCTTTGTTTTCTCTTGACAGTACCGAACAATTCATACAGTTATATTTTATACGGAAATGTAGCTGAATTTACGTTAATATTTATGTTACAAAGTTAGTACATTTTTAGTAAAACAAAAAAAGCAGAGGATATTTTGCGGTTTCCACTAATTAGCAAGGTTTCCGCGAACAATTATTAGTTAGGTTCTAAGAATTATCCGCGAATGACTGAGGCCGCGAACTCTGAACCGTGACTTTGCTGGAGAGCACTGTACTCACTGAAGAGACCTCTGTAGTTCTTGTTTTCTTAGCAGTTTGACTGTTTAATGACATTATCAAATACACATACCCTTCCTGTTACAAGATATTGCAAATTAGCCATGTATCCCCGGATTTGTCTTCTCACCAAACAACACACATCACTTTGGTTTGAGCTGTATAGGAAAGGTTATTCTTTTACCTTAAAAAAAGAAAAGTGTGTAAACGGTTGCGATTTATCAGTTGGCCAGTGATACCAATTAATGTAGTTCTCCAAAAGATGAATAGATAAAGGCTAAACTTTATCATTTAACCAGTTAATTTATGCTGTTTTCTTGCATTTAAGAAATGTGACAGTTGAGAACTGGCCGTCGTATTTTGCAATTCAGAGTTGACAGCTGGAAGTCATATTAGTCAGTAAAACGCTGTTTAACTAAAAATATTCTATGTTAATTTGATCATAGCAGTCAATCCACAAATTTTTTTTATCTCTTTAAAAATTGGCATCAGGGGCCAATGTTTAATGTTGGTCATTTGCAAATATGTTGCCCGTCCAGGACCTACATGAAAGAGTAGTGAATGAGTAGTAATATGTCTGTGGTGTGTAGTGTTTGTGTTGTGTTGTGGTTTGGGCTTTATTGCACTACATGTTGCTGTAGGGCGGGTTGTTGGACTGTCTTTTTATGTCAGCTCCTCTTTCACACCTTAGCTGATGCTGATTCAGAGACATGATTTTTACTGTTGCTTGGTCAGTGGCATAAGCTTGACTGACTAAGCTTCATTAACCATAAGCCACACAGAGTAATGAGTAATTTGTTTTTGATAATATTCTGTTTTATAGAAGACAGTAAATGTTGAATTACAAATTGGAATGATGGAATGATGACTATGTACAACTGAAAGTCCTGCAAGACCAGTTTCACTCTTCTTATTTCAGTCGGTGCAAGAAAGTACACATGCAGGTTTTTTTTTATTGTGATACTTGAATTTTGCTGTGCTGAAGAGGAACGATTTCAGTCATTGATTTCCAGTGGACAACCTGTTTTCCTGGGAATTTAATGAAGTCACTGATCATTTCTGTGGTTGCTGTAGTGCTAAATTCCAAATGGGTCCTTTCAAATTGAGAAGAGATATGGTTTGAACTGCTTGTAGATATTGTTTGCATATTTGTGATCTTTTGCTTAGTAGTTAGTTGAGGATGTCAGCATGGAATTCTGTACGGAATTTCTCAAAAATGATCCTGGCCCATCCTGTTCTAGACCAGGTGTTTATGCGTTAAAATAAAGGCACACATTTTCAGTGTCCTCAACTGAGAAATTTGGCCATTGAAATAGTGTTTTTTGGCAATATAAGGCAAGGTGGGGGGCGGTAGTTAGTTTTGGTTTTTTTTATACATGTTTCAGATTTTGCCGTGGAGACCTGCCACAGAGAAATGTTAGAATTGGAAACACTGAATTTACATTTAATAGTCTTTTTTTTAATAGTCTTTTGGTCAGGCAGTCGGGTACAATTCCCCATGTAAGAGACAGAGTGTTTTAGTGTAGAATTGAATGTCTGGCCGTTTGCAGTGGCCCTCCAGCAGCATGGCAAGTGAAATATTGAACAAAAGTATCTTATCACAGCAAAACTTCATCACATACATTTTGTGATAATAAACATGGTGGTTATCCCGATTTAAAAACTGGCTTCTCTATTGTACATGAGTACAGGTTGCACTATTACTTGTTTCTACTGATTTTTATGTATTCACCAAATGTTTTGCGGTGTATAATACATTTTTATTGAAATCGCAGCATGATGTGACATCACAATGGCTGAACATTCGACCATACAAGTCAATGGTGAAAGTTATTGATTTTAAACGATCAGTAGTCTGCCCCAATCAACCGATCAAAAAGCTGTATACTTGTGCAATACATGGGATATTAATTAATGTTTTAGCAGTGGAACCATGCCAAATTCCAAACAGGCTTATTTTTTTCTGCTAGAAAAAGAGTAATAATAAACTAGATTGCACGGTTGCTGTGGTAATTGTGGTTGTTCCCAGGTGGTTGCTGTGGCATCCCCAACCCTAACCCTAACCCTAGCCCAGGCCCTTGCCCTGTACTCAAGTTAGTACAGTATACAAGCATACAAGATAATTTAAAGAAAGACATTTATAAGCATAAGTCTAAACTGAGCAAGAAAACAGTATTGCTAAACAAGCATGTGCAAAGCAGCACTGTTACAAGTGATTCTGTTCATCTGAATGTACCTCTGTCTTTTTTCAGGAAACAAGCAAAGGGAATCTTGTGGGAAGACATGCCAAGGGGACAGGGATGATGAGTGGATGGGGGTCAGTCTGGCGAGACAGGACAAACCCAACGGCAAAGTTCTGGTATGTTCTTTGCAAATCCACTAAAAGGTTTTAAAGATTTAAAGAGTACAGAGAATCAGATATTTATATTGTTCTATATATTATAAAAGTATGTGTACATGTAATTATGAGTTTTGGAATATAGAATTTTCCTTTTATACGTCACACATAAATTTCAGTGACATAATTGAACTAACTCAGCAATTGTTTAAATGCAATCTGCCTCTGAAAAAACAAGTGGAGGAACTGAAGCAATCAGTACAAATATCTTTCACATCAATTGCATTGTTAAACGCTCTATTAGAAATAAACAAAGGCATTTATTTCACTTTGCTCTTGTCATTTATTTTTGGTATTTAAGGAGGGACCACTCTCTTGTCCAGCAATCTCAATCAAGAATTTTTTTCCCCATCAGTCGAGTTAATGGGAGTGGATGTGCAGCTGCCTGGCTTTGTTAAGCTAGATCCTGGTAGTCCTATTCACGGAATTTTTTGTCAGTGTTAAAGTATTTTCTGTCAGTGTTAAAAAGGTGCTCCACTCTTCAATCTTATACAGTCCAAATATTTAGTGTTCCTGAGACCTGGTAATAGAAAAATGTGTGAGTGCACAAAGTGAGACACAAGTAGTTTTACGCAGCAAAAAGACTACTACAAGAAATGCATTAAAAAGTTTTTTGAGACACATTGACAGAAACTACATTTCAGTGTGTTTATAACAAGGAATCCAGTGATCCCCTCAGTATCATAGACACCTAGTGAAAAAATAACCTGCCTCTGAAGTGAAAAAAGTGAGCTTGCATGACTTTTCTTATTGGGCACTGCAGCTTTCTAGCTGGCTAATTTTATTCCATGTCATCTGGTAATATGATGTTCTACAAAAATGTCCATTGATGTGAGACGTGGATGACTACTTGTTTAACCCTTTAAAGTTAAGATCTGTTAACAGAATTCATTCTTTCTAGATAAACTTGTCATAGCAAATTGATTCCACCCCTGTAGATAAAAAATAACTCAAAGGTAGGACTATTTTACCACTTTGGTTCATAAGTATTCATAAAATGCTATGGTACATGACTATCCATCATCTGGCTGCTGCTGTGCTCACAGCTGGCTCTTGTTTTTGTTGACATTCTGTTGTGCTGCATTCTGGCTTAAAAGTGTATGGTTGTGTCTCTGCATGTCATATGACCCAGAACACTTATGTCACTCAGACATTGTTCTTTGGGAATCCTGTCAACAGCAGAAGTAGTGTTCGTTAGTTTGTTAGCTGTCTTGAGTGCATGTGTGTGTCTTTGAGCCTCCATGAAATATCTTTTGAGATTTACCAGTATCTCCCCTGAATAAAGAACAGAGTTACCCTCCCCTTTGTATTTTAAAACATGAATATTTAGGTTTGTGTGTACTTTTTTAATGATTTTTTTTCCAGAAAGAAATGTTGTGCTGCATAGATTTTGAAGTGTCAAACTGTCAAGGATTAACTTGAGGACAAATATATATAAATGTATGTGTGTGTGTGTGTGTGTGTGTGTGTGTGTGTGTGTGTGTGTGTGTGTGTGTGTGTGTATTTTATTATTTACTCACACTGCACAGAAATGTTTATTAGAAATACAAAATATGGAAGGTAGTATCGTGTATACGGTCAGACAATATTAATGAGGATCACAGAAGGTTTGAGACTTGTTGGAGCCAAGCCAATATCTGCTATGTGGGAGGTGAGTTAGCAGAAATGTAGGCTAAAAAATGAGAGAAGCCTGTCATTTTGTAACTTTTTTCTTACTTAGCATGCTCTCTTTTTTCTTCCTCTTCACACCCCCTCTTCCGCTCCACTTCCTTTGGGTTATACTTATATATATTGTGGCACTTCCTGGTGCCCCGGGCATGAACACAGTTGCAAAGGCGGCTGGAATCAAGTGCAGCACATGTTTATTTACAAGAAGAAGGAGTGAAGGGTATTTGTGAAGAGAAAGTGTAGGAGATCTGGTGCAGCGTGTTGAGTGGTGACGGGGTAATGGTTTGGTGAGTTATCTGGCGTTGGTTCTTCTGGTGAAGTGTGGGTAGAGGTATTCAGTCGTGGGGTACCAGATTCTTAAACAGCTTGTGGGTAATCCTCAGGGCTGGAATCTGCAGCAATGAAGCATAATGGTAACCGGAGCATGCAAGTGGAGAGGACAAGGTTCCCATGCTATGGTGCAGGTCCCTTATATACTCGTCCTACTCCTCATTGACGATGATCGCCTAAGTATTGTCAGCTGTGAGCAGGTGCCCTGTGCCACCCTCCTGTCCTCATGAGCGGCACGGGAACTGTCTGAGGTGCTGAGGAGCTGAACAAACAGCACTCACTCCCCTGTTCATCCCCACACCCTCCCTTGAGGGAGGAGTGCCTGCCATATGACACTCCAGGAGCAGGAGCCTGCTGTCACAATATGCCATCACAAGAAAACATTTTTTAATGAAATGATGACTTTACAGGAAAAATTATCGCACAGTGTAAGATTTTGTTTAATTGGACCATTCATAGTTCAACTTGTTCTGTGCCCTGTCTCTCTGCTCGATCACTCAGAGTTTTCTCTGTGCACTCCTGCTTTCCACAGTTGAGTTCAATGTCTCAAGTATCTTTGACATATCAGACAGTGGATATCAGACAGTAGACTGAAGATGTTGGTCTCTTAAAAAACACCAACTACACACACACAAGCACACCAACCAGCTATCACTGAGCATATTAGATTCACTGTCATGGAGAGACTTGACTGCGCTTGTGTCTTTCTTGTCTGGGAAGTTAATTTGGTCAGCACTGGGAAAAAAGAGCCACTTTGTCTTTCTTTGTCTTTCATTCCTTTATTTTTTTTTGTTGCGGTCAGATTAGATGATGCAGTTAAGTCTGTGTCCTAAAGATAATTTAATGTTTATGATATTGTGCCTGTGTTTCTATATTTGTGTGAATAATCTCTTTCTTGCATTCTTTTTTCTTGTCCTTAGGCCTGTGCACACCGCTGGAAGAATGTCTACTATGAGTCTGAGTACATCCTACCCCATGGTTATTGCTCTGTAATCCCTCCCACATTGCAGGGCAGGACACAGGCACTGATTCCATGTTATGAGGGTATGGCTTTTTGGGTGTTACCTATAGTCACGTTGCCATGTTATTTTCCTGTCACTTTTCCTAAGGTTGTCTTTTGTATATGTGTTTCTGTAATTACAGTCACTGATATCACCTCCTAATTACTGAGTACAAGTATTTAAGCCACACCCATTGCTAAGAGATATAAAAAAAACAAGCACATAGCATAGTCAATAGATGCCACCTTTGCCCCAGTCAGAAATATCTTATATCTTTATTAGACCTGTGTGTGCTAGTATTGTGAGATGGAGGCATCTAGGAGCAATGACAGCCCAGCCGTGAAGTAGTAGACAACCCAAAGTCTGTTGCATCTCTGAGTTCCAAATCACATATGGAAGAAACATCAGCATGAGAAATGAGTATTACTTGCGTAATGAACTGGGTTTCCATTGCAGAGCAGCTGGAATGGCATATCCAGTCAGCTCATTAAGGTGTGATGGTCTGGTATCCACATTCTTCACTAGGGATGCTCCGATCGATCGGCCGAAGATCGGTATCGGCCGATAATCACATTTTATGACTCAATCGGTACTCGTTA
>JBBIGA010174656.1:0-16170 GCA_037576975.1 Alestes dentex
CCACAGAAACTCCAAAATCTTGTGGAAAGCCTTCCAAGAAGAGTTGAAGCTGTTATAGCTGCAAAGGGGGACCAACTACATATGAAAGTCTATGTATTTGAAAGCAATGTCAATAAAGTCCCTGTTGCTGTAATAGTCAGGCGTCCCAAAAGTATTGTCCATATAGTGTATACGTAACCCTGGTTGTCACAGTTTTTTCTCAAGGCCTTGCATGTATTACTGAGCATTATTTTTCTCTGTGGCCCTTGTTCCCTGATCGTCCTGTGTCATTTCTGTTGCTTTCCCGGTTTTGGACATCACTTTGACATCAAATGTTTTGGCTCTAAATATAAACCATAATTCTTCAGTGTTCTAATTCTTCTAATGATACTGGTTTGTTATGGTTGCTCTTTGTCTTTAATAAAGTTTATGTCTTCTTCCTTTCAACAGAGGGATATTAAACGTCACTAGAAAGATGAAACTTTATTATTTTGCATGAAAACCTGAGTTTTTGTGTTGTACAGCTCTGTGTTATATGGGATTTTTCTCTGTAATTATGATTGTAAAGAACAGAGCAACTCATAGTTATTAATTGAAGCACATTATGCAAAATTGTATGTTGTTATAGTCAGGATATAAATACTTAATAAAAATCACCCAGAGGAGATTTAGCGCTCCTTTCAAGCTTTCATATGTTGCAAATTTTTTTTCCCTTAAAGTTTTTAAAAGCACAATAGGGCTTTGGGCCAAAAAGTGAATATTTAAGTAGAATCTTATACAGAATGTAATCAAGTCTCCAAAATATGTGGGTAAATGAAATGATGCACGTAACAAATGTAACTATAAAAAAGCTGAGTTTGATGACATTCATTTTTAGATTGTAAAGTTTCTCCATGCCTCATTCTCTAAGGTTGGGGAGCGTCACTGCTGTTTAACATGTATGCCTGGCTATTTGTTACTGCATACTAATATTTGTTAAGTCAAAAAAAGAACAAGAAAAAGCAATTAAATCGGTATCTCAGAATTGGTAATTTACTAAAGAAGGCAAAAATGTAAAGGGAAGCTTCTGTAATAAAATGATGTAGAAAAACAAAAATGGAAGATTGGACAGTGACGAAATGCATAAATAAAGGAAACACTGTGGGATCTTCTGTGTCAGACATTTCAGAACTGTGCTGAGGTGGTCCTAAAGTTTATTACAATCACACCCATATACAAGACCAGCAATCTGATGAAAGAGCACCTGAGAAATTTTGGGAATTGCACTGCTGGAGCACCATGTTAAGACAGAGACCTTGTGGGTTGAATGTTTTGAGAATGAGCAAAAAAAAAAAAAGCCTTTAAAGAGTTGAGTAAACAGCCACCATACACACACATATATATATATATATTTAAACAACCTGTTGGCATGTGGATAGTGTTCAATGGTTGTTATGGAGTGACCCCAAGGTGCCACTCTTTGCTACAGTTCTCTAACAGTGAGCTTTGGAGAATTTTTTTTACCTCCCTCACCATTCTCCTCTCTGTATGAGGTGGCAAGATAAACTTGGGTCCTCATCCAGCCTTGTTTGTCACGGTTCCAGTTGTTTTAAACTTTTTAATTATTACTCAGACTGTGCATATGGGCAAAGTTTATGAGAGTAGCTATTTTCTTGTAGCCATTTCCTGACTTATGAACACTTATGAACGCACGTCATGTCATATTAGACCCCAGAAGCACAGGAAGTCATGGATTACTAAATAAAAGTTTCTACACACTCTGAAGAACTGTTAAATATAGAACACTCACATTTATTTAAGTTAAATATAAAACACTCACATTTAATTTATGGTAATTGTTAGGGGTGCCAGTAATTGTGGTACTGGGGATTTTGTTAAAAATAATCATGGATTTAAAAAAAAAGTTACTTGAGTTAGATTTTCCCTGTTTTTTGTGTGAGAATATGCTAGTACAAGACAAAATGAATTGATTTTAAGGCTTTATACACATCTTTAACAGGGGTGCAAATGATTGTGGAGGGTGCTGTATACACGTGCACGCAAACACACACACACCTTACATTTATATATACATAAGGTGTGTGTGTGTAAATCAGCCACAACATTAAACTCACTAACAGAAGAAATAAATAACATTGATGATTTCATTGCAGTACCATCTGTCAGTGGAGACAGATATATTTGGCACTTCTCAAAGCTGATGTGTTGAAAGGAAAAATGCGTAAGCAATAGTTTGACAAGGGCCAAATTGTGATGGCTAGACAAGTGGGTCAGAGCATCTCCAAAACAGCAGGTCTTCTGGTCTGCAGTGGTTAGAACCTCACAAAAGTGGACCAAGGAAGGGCAACTAGGGTCATGGGCACCAAGGCTTACTGACATGTGGCAGAGCAAAGGTTAGCCCGTCTGGTTCAATACCATGAAAGAGTCACTGTTGCACAAATTGCTGGCTATGACAGAAAGGTTTCAAAACACAGTGCATCACAGATAGCCGAGCAGCTGTCTGCCTCAGACTATTCGTATAGATCCGACTTATTTATCTGATCTTTTAATTATTTACATTCTTTCCTGTTCTCTCAGATCTTCCCACTCTGCTTCCCTTGTTGTGCCAACTGTTTGCCTGACCACTGTGGGGCTCAGAGCCTTTAGTGATGGTGCTCTGTCTCTTTGGAATTCTCTCCCTCAAGAAGTTCATAATACTCATTGTCTTTTTACTTTTAAATCTCGTCTTGAAATTCATCTTTTTAAGCTTGCTTGAAATAAAATGAAATAAATCAAATAAAAAATAAGACATGTAGTGGGGAGCAATGGAGGAGGGATGGCCGGGTATGTTTGCATCGCTAACCTTAGGAAGAGAAGATGGGAAGAGATGGTACCAGGATCAGGGGTGTTGCTAGACATAAAGCTCTACTGAGGCACAGGCCCCCCCAGCCTCCATTACCCAGGTCATTTTTTTAAAGCCTCCTTCATATGAAATCAGCGGTACTATGTGCTATAACCGCTTCCCTTGCTTAATTCATTATTACTGCCACTCCTATACTCCTCAAGGTAAAAATGTATAGATTTATTAATTAATGTATGAAGATGTATTAACATTACTGTTACAAATAACTGTGCTCCTGTTTGTGGTTAAAACTATGTTGCAACACTTTTGAGTAGAAAACATCCACGATATTATAAACCTAAATGAATGCACTGCCAAATGAATTGTTTTGTTGTTAAAAACTGAGCGTGCAAACATTGTTGCAGACGAAGTACACTCCTTCATGGCAACAGGATTGTCAAATGGCAGTGGCCTGTCTCAGCAAGATGACACAACTACACTCCACACTGCAGGAGTTTGAGGAGTGTGTTAACTTGGCCTCGAAACTCTCCAGATCACAATCTGACCATGCATCTGTGGGATGTGCTGGACAAACTAGACCAATTCATGGGGGCCCCACCTACTACCAGGACTTAAAGGATCTGCTGCCTATGTCTTGTTGCCAGATACCTCAGCCCACCTCCCAAGGTTTTGTGGAGTTAGGGCTGTTTGGCAGCTTACAGGGGAACCTACACAATATTAGGCCTGGTTTTAAAGTTTTAGATAAAAACTTTAGCACACATGTAAACTGTCCAACTTTTCACTGAATGCTTCTATAAAATGCTTTTTGAAAAAAAAAAAAAATCATCATAGTTTACTGATAGTTATCAATAATTCTGTACCAGTCTGATTTGTCAAAACTGAAATGTTCCAGTCACAGAGAAGACTGGGGTTATCAATTCAGCCTGATCTGGTAGCCATATGGGACCACATGCAAAATCACGTGCATTTATTGTACATCTAAATATGAGCAATCACTTTTTAAATAGTATTAAACACTGCATTACTTAAACTTACTGTATTAAATCATAAAAGGAAGCCAAACACACCAGACCAGATCTCAAACCCAAGATTTTATTTCAGTACTGCCTGTTCTGTGCCAGAACACAGAAATAACATGGTCTGCATTTCATCATCAAGATTACATTGTATGTTCCAATCATTTTTTCTTTAAACACAAAATTATGTATTGTACCGTACATATAATAGGGGCTTTACAACAATGTGAAAATTCTAGAACATTTTGCTTAAAGATTTTTTAAAAACAAAACAGCTGTGTACCAAATATACATGGTAATTAAATTAATAGCAATCATGGCCTTATCAAGTAGATATGAAAGTCTGCTGTAACACATAGTGGCCCACCGTTAAAGATAATAGTGTTAAGTGCAATGACATTTTTTTTTCATCCAAGATGAGGTAAGTTCCAGTTCAAACACAAACTGTAAACTAGGATTTACACTTTAAGGAACCACTCCAACAATAACAAGCTGCATTTTAGTGGATGCCCAAAGACAATTTTATAAAATAATATATAAATAAATAAATAGATTGTATTTTGCCATCCACTACTGAAGCCTCGTTAAGCCAAAAAGTAAGGATACATGCATTGATCCTCAATACCCAATACCTCCCTCCACCTTGTAGTTTGTCTTCAAAACAATAATACATAGTTCTTCTCTTCACATCACATCTGAAGGTGCACACTGCAGCACCTTCAGATGTGATTTGACTTATTACACTTGACTCTAAATCCTTATAACATGGATGCAGATAGATAGTAACATCTTCCACAGTGCTTACAAAAACATGGCAAAACAAAAAGGAGTTGACATTTTAAGCAATGAAAATACAGCAGTTGTCAGATTAATGAGATGTTTAGCTCCTGTCTCTCAGACAGTCTGCTGGAGACGCACTGAACCTTTGCCATGTAAAAGCAACTATTAAGTGTCTAGAACCACTCAAGACATCCGATGCCTTTTTTTTATACTTTGACTGCACTAATGTCAACACTGATACGCGATACTTCTGACTGAAAGACCGCCTTTCCGATAACTGCAGAAGAAGCTGCGTTGCATTCTGTGAAATACTATTTCAGTGCTTTGACAATGCAGGTTTTGCAAAGGAAATGCTTTAAAACCGTACTTTGTCAACAAAAGACAGTTACACAAAATTACATTGTGGAAACAAGGGCAAATGGGGCCCTCTGAATCTACACAAATCTTTCTGCAGCTAATTTAGGAAAACATTTTTTGCATGGAAATAACAGTTTGTTCCCTTCCATTTTTTTGCAAGTCCATACATAAGTTGTAATAGAAATAATAATAATAAGCACAGTATTCAAGTGTGGGTGTTGGTGAGGCCGCCCTAAAAAGCACAGTCCATGCCGAACAGCCATTAATATGCTTTGTCTAAAAGCGGTATGAAAAAAGAAGGGGACTGGTTGGTGGATAAGAGCTTTCATAAAGTGTACGGCCAAGGTGATGTTGATGTGGTTGAATTAATCCTTAAAATAATATAAAATTAACTCGATATAACTTGGGTAAGTAGACTGAATTCTATGATGAAGAGCTGGGTTTTTTTTTTTTTTTTTTTTACAATGACTGACCTAACCGACTGCTGCTCAGCACACCATGCCATCTAGTTCTTCACTATACAGTCTAAGTCAGCCTTGCCAACAATGTATTTTTAAAAAATGCAGACTCACTCTCTGTCATTTACCATCCCTCAAGCCTCTAATATAGATGCTATAATATGAGGGAGCTGGAGGGAATATTTTTCCACAAACTGGAAAAAACCCGATGTAAAAAAACAAGTACAGTGACAGAGAGGGGTACTGTGCTTGTATAGAAAGAGACAATGCAAGAAAAAAAAGAAAAAAAAAAAGCAAGACACTACGCAGATCCTAAACAAGAGACCAAGGAATGCAGACATGTGTAAATGTCATTTTTCTGTAACTGCTGCAGCCATGGGTGTCCGTATGGTGCCTCTCGCTGTGATGGCCAGCTCTTCAATCTCTGCATTCAAACGTCTGATAACCCACTCCATTGCCTCACGACCCTACAGACACAAAAGACAGACCAAAGCCACAATTCAGGAAAAAGATACATTTACAAAAATATCATACCATTGTAAATGATGTGGAGAAATAACAGTTAACAGTAAAAGGAATGCTACTGTTATGACAAACTTTTCATTACTGAAAAGCTGCTTTTCAAACATTATGCATATTATTGCTGCCCAAAGAAAGCCATTTTTCTCCATTTCAAACATGTTTACATTATTCGAGCACAGCAACTGTCCGTCACGTTCTGCAAAACACTCATAAAGAATGAACCAAAAGAAATGGTCCAATATTTAAGCAAAAACATTAGACATTCGAAGTAATGAATGTTCTTGCCGTCCTCCATTACAGATAATGCATAACAAAGAATGTGACTTAAAAGTCTTAAAAGATGAAGACTCCAGTTTTGTTTGAACTTTGGGGACTTCATGTATTTGAACTACAATGATGAGACTAAATGTTGGCAAGCTAACAGGTTAAATGGCTACTTCATTAATATCATTCCCCTCAGACTTTGAAATAAAGTATGTACTTATAATTCACTGAAACTGCCACATTAAGAAGTTAATAAAATCACCTGAATGTCCTACAAACAAAGGTGTGTTTAAGTTACATCTGCCTTAATCAGCAGTAAACACACATGGTGGAATATGAAATGGCTCTTTGTGTACTCTGGTTGCAGGAGACAACTTTTTAATTTTTTCCCCACAGTGCAGTATGTACCGAGTAGGGGAGCCAACTTCTTTTTTGTTTTTCAAATAGTAAAATCAATAAGTCACTGGAACTTGTGTTACAATTTGGATTCAAGGAAGAGAACGTACATATTCAGGACAAAATCACTGTAACATATGGATTTTTTTCCAAAACATTGAGCCTCATGAAAAGAATGCAACATTAAATACTCTATTTTGATCAATGAATGAAAAGATGATTGAATGTCATTCAAACGTTCACACTGGTTATTCCCTTCGATCACAAGGTATTCGTTTAATTATATGACCTTTTGGATTTTGGCAAGTAAATGTGGAGAGCTAATGAGAGTCAACAGCTTTTCTGACTAGACTGTACCCGATTCTACTCTGGATGGGAAAAATATTGTTTCAGCACTGACTATTTGACTACAGTCTGACTATAAGCCATCTGTGTGCGTACAGAAACAGACTCTAGCAGACCTTAACTTAGTGCCATGGCTTTTAGGTGATATTCCAAAAACAAACAAACAAAAAAAACAAAAAAAACAAAAAGGAAATCAGTATGTCTCGACCTGTGTGAGTACAGGAATACATAGATGCTTGAAAATTCAAGCAAAGCTGCCTTTAACAGTCTTGTTAAAACATAAACCTGCCATTTTATTGATTTGTTAGTTTCTATATTTCCCCCCACTATCAAATGTCAAAGCGATTTAATAACCGTGCCCTTCCCCACAGCCTTCCCTCTTCTCTAGCTGTCTCACTGGCTACTGGCTCTTTCAGTTACATCGCTCACCATCTCATGCTCAAGGACTTGGGAACATTTTCAGTGAAACAAACCAAAAAAAACCTCACTTATTTGACTTTGTAAAAATAGTATAACTTTCAACCACACAGAGGTTGCATATCTTGCATGTATACAGAAATAAATCACAGAAGAATAAGGCCTGCATTTCAGTGGTCCCACCTTTCCTGCATTGGTCGAGATGGTGCTTGCCATAAGACCCTCCAGGTAGCTGCTTAAACTGACTCCTTTCACAGAGATTATTGCCTCCTGTGTCAGCACCGTCCTGGGAAAACACAGACACCAATGTTCATGTTTTCAGAACCGTAAGTCCTACACATCCAAACATGATTCTGTATGTGCAGTTAAAACTGAGTTTAAAGGCAAAGCCATGGAAGCCTGAACTGAATCCGAGCAGCATAAACTGAGTATGAGCAAAGTTGTACAACTTTGCCTTTTGTTGCATTTTTTTTTTTAACTACAAAGTAGTTTTTAAATTTCTAGATTAGTTTTTACATGTACAATACTTTTTTCCCCTCCCATCTGCCTACATGTGCTCCAAATTCCAATCATTCCAATCATAACATCTTCATATATGCCATTCTGGAACTACTGACAGTCTGACATTACTCTGTAAAAATTGAGGTGAACAAAAGGCCTAAATTCTTTGAGTGCCTCTGGATACAATAGGTAAATGTGAGACTTACTTTTCTGAATCTTCAGGATGTGGTCTGTAGATGAGTCTCTCGTCCACAGAGACCATGTTTGTAAATGTGATCTGTGAACACAGAAGTGCACGCATAACATGAGATGAGTTTACGTATCTGAGGAAAAAGCATTCCATAATTTTAACCGCAACAGCATATTGAGCTTATGCAAACCACTTTGAACTATGTAACACTTCATCATGACAAAATGAATAGTCCAAAAGAGTAAACAGATAATCTTACTGAATATTTTAAATTATAAATCAATAATAATCATGGGACGTATTACTGAATTATGCAACTGTTAAACAATAGAACCTAGGGACATATGGATTTGGTTTGCATATTAGAAACGGCAACACAAACTAAGTGATGTCGACTCATACACCGACATAATTCACCTTCTTACATCTGAGGAAAGGCTTGCACAAAGGTGCACATAGGAAAAGGTATGCTGGCTTGAAACTGAACACAGCATCAGAGATGAATGTACTAACCACAGAGAAAACCTAACTTTAGTTTCAATAACACAAACCTGTAATACAAGGAGGTATTTAGTTTCCCTGTTAATTAGTCTTTGTTAGGTATAAATATAGGATCTTACATTTGAAGACTGAAGTTCCAAAGTTTTCTCTCTAGGGTCCACAACAGAGTGCTCTTGAACATATGTACACGTTCGTGCATTACCAATTATCTGTGGAAATAGAAATAAATCATTCATCATTAACAGCTATCAGATAAAAAAAAGAAAACACAGGAAAAAGGGCTGGGTGCTGAATAGCAAAGTTAGTACTTCAAGAGTATCAAGACAGGGCTCATTTTTTACAGACTGTTTTCTCTTGCTATTGTTTTGTTAAGTCTGTCCCACATCAATAAAAGACTAACAATCAGTGTACTGACATGAGCTACCAAACAAATACTACCATGGGAGTAGACGAGAGTAAAGCTCAAGTGGACGTTCTGGCAATGACGAGGAAAGTGGGAGGAGAGTAGTTACATCATACCAGGGCCCTTAGTCACAGCCGCAACAAGACACCACAAGGCGGATAGAACAGCATGTGCTGGTATGAGGTTATAGTATGTTACAACCATGGTAAAATAGACTGCATGCAAAGCTTCAAGATGTAAAGTAAATCAAATATCCTTCCACTACTTATCTCATCTTTAGGATCAATTAAAAATATGGACTCAATTTAAAATATAAACTTGATTACTGTGTACATACATACATATCCACTGTGTACATGCATAAACACAATATTTTGTATACAGTACTGACTTTATATTATACCGCTGTGCTGTTTAGCTTTTAATTTATTGGTTTTGCTGCTTCTATTTTCTTCTCGTTCTGTCCACTTTACTGCTGTAACAATCCAAATTTCCCACCTGTGTGACTAATAAAGGGTTGGTGTCTTATCTTATTAACGCAGTAAGGCAAAGATACTTTCAAATACAACAACTCAAATTACATCAACTTTTATATAGTTCACAATCAGGCACTATGGCAATGACTGATGCAAATAAATATCAGGCTTTCCATAACAGAAGTTGAAATGAGGTATATTTTAGGAATAACGCAGATTTCAAACAACTGAAATAAACAGTTAGCATCTTATTAACTTTAGATATGCAACCATTTTAGGGGGTTATTTAGAAAACTTTCCAAATATGCAATAAACCTATACATTTATTCAATAAATCTAATACATTTACAATGGGGAAAATGACTGCAAGGTGACAATGAACATGGGAACGGCTGCTAAATCCTTGATCGAATTACTTGGTCAGTAGGGAAGGCAGATGTTCAACCATTGCTTACAATGGCACACTAGATATGGCAATCAACATATTAAAACTGTAAAATGCTTCAGAACTCAACACTGAGCATGCGATCTTCCAATTCAGCAACAACTTCTGAAACCTAATATTCAAAAATCAGTGCTCCTGTCTGCTCAACCAAGAGAAAAGACAAGGTAACACAAAAAGAAATGTGTGTATCTTACTGATTTAACTATTGAAGGAAGGCCCCATTCTGTGCTGAGCAGCCGTCTGCTGTGAAGACGGCCTTGCTGGTCCACATTGCGATCTAGAACATCTACTCCAAATACGCTGGGGTTCATGGGATTTGGATACTTTTGCATTGCTGCTTTGGTCACCGTCTCCCATGGGTGGCTTTAAAAAATAAAATAATAAAATTAGGGTTTATAGACAAGCTATTAGGAGATGCACCCCATTTCATTTTAAAAACCTTCAAATTGCTCTTTGGGTGTATATGTTAAAGTTAATATTTTATCTGTCCACCACTTATATAAATTGAGTAATACACACTATATGGACAAAGTACTGTACACCTGTAATCTTAATGCTTCAGCACCTAATGCTTCAGCATATCTTTTCTATTCCAGCATGACTGTGCCCCAGTGCATAAAGCAAGGTCCATAAAGACATGGTTGGATGAGTTCGGTTTGGAAGGACTTGACTTGGTTGGAGGAGTTCAGTATGGAAGAACATGTCAGGCGTACTAATACTTTTGTCCATATAATGCCTTCATACCTTCATTGCCAAAAGAATGTAATTTATATGCATTTTTCATAAATCACAATCATATGCCTGCTTGCTTTAGCCATGTGGGATCAATGTCAACTTAATGTAATGTCACTGAAGTCCCAATACTTTTGGCCATATAGTGTACCATTAAATATAATAACACTATAGCTAGATTTGAATACGAGTGAATACAGGACCAATGAGGATATCGAAAATGCAACTGGTAAAAAAGTCTCAATGAGTGACCGTAATGACGTAAAGGGGTCATTCTAACGCACGTGGGGAGTGACGTCAAACATCTAGAGGAAAGGTCGCACTACTGTCAAGGATGGTTATGCAATTGAATGCAATAGTAGAGGAAGAACATTAATTCAATTCATACCAGTCCACTCTGCACTATATTTATGATGCGCTGAGATGAAATACATATATTTGACCTGAATGCAAAAAAAATCTACTGTTCAGAAAACTCCAGTTAAGAAAACTCCCAGCTCAAACACTTGATTCACTTTTCCACCAGGTTCAGCCGGTCTGTTACTCACAGAAATCAAACTTCTAACACTACAGCAACTCAAGTCAGTTTTTAATAAGAGACTTTGCACTTTCAAGCCACTTTAGGACCTATAAACCTTTTGAAACGACTAAAATTCTCTGGAACATTCCAGAAACCAGAACCGAAAAAAACCCGTTTCTGCACTCACCAATTTCAGACACCAAAACGACAAGTTCCTATGTTTATTCCCCACGTAAATCTTTAAAGAGTTATACAAAAATAGAACTAACCACAAATTTAACAAATGTCGAATATCAGAGTATCAGTAACGGTTTAAAACGGTTCAGAAAATTGTTGGCTAGCTCGCTAGCTTGTTGCTATCTAGCCTAGCTAGTTAAACCACCACTAATATGCACACAAACGAGGACTTGGATAGAAACAAACCAAACCTATGTCTAATTAAATTAGCTCATTTTTTTCCTATTTAAGTAGCTAACTGTATAGTATGAGGTCCTCGAGCTTCCTGAATCTCCAGCTTTAGGGGCAGACAAGGTCGAGGTTTAGAGCTAGTTAGCGTAGCCTGCTAACAAATAAGCTTGGATATAGGTTGGTTGATTAACAAATGTGTATTTTTCATAAAAGCAGGGAGGTTTAAGAACAAGGCCAAGAATCCAGGCCTGTTCATTTTCCAATTAGGTAGTTTAATCCAATTTAAGCCGGCACCGTTTAACCTACACGTGACTGTACCGGTTCTAACAGTTAGAAATAAAGGTCTGTGTAACAGTGTTGTGGTGGATAAATAGATAAACACTCACTTGAAAATGTGCTCCGACGTCCAGATCTTCATGGTCTTTTTGTGAAGTTTTAGCGATCTGCCAGATGGGACTCGACCGGCTAGCCCCGCCTTCAGCAGCGGTGAGACACAGACTGTACTCCCCGGTTCTCCTGTCCCCACCCTTCTTCCCTCAGTCACTGCCTGTTTCTCAACAGCCAATCACACCAGACTGTTCCTCGGAAAAAATCTCCTCCCATCACATGCTGTCTGACACAAGAGGTGACATTTTCCTGGCTTGTCTTTAGAAGGTGCTGCACCCGAGAGTTTGGCATAGCAGCAGCATATAAAAAGTTTCGTACTGTTCCGATTTATGGAACATAAAAGAGAGGAGTCCGGGACACCTTGTTCCCCTCCAGGGATCCTCTCTGGCAAACAAACTATCTGTATGAGGCTTGATAGTTACAGTCTTATATGAGGGCTGATCTATCTTTATATGAGGCTTGATCAATCTTTGGCCACTGGGTTGTTCTTCAGTCAAGTGAAGAAACATGTAAAATGCGGTTATACTCAATCTTAAACTTCAGATTTGTATATATGTACACTATATGCACAAACGTATTGGGACACACCTCTTAATTCAGGGTTTGGGCAAGGTCCCTTGCTTCCAGTGAAGGGCAATCTTAATACTTCAGCATACCAAGACATTTTGGACACCATGCTTCCAAGATTGTGGACACAGTTTTGGGGAAGAACCTTTTCTATTCCAGCATGACTGTGCCCCAGTGCACATAAAGATATGGACGGATCAGTGTGGAAGAACTTAACTGGCCCACACAGAGTCCTTGCCTCAACCCCATCCAACACCTTTGGAGTGAACTGGAACGGAGATTGTGAGCCAGGCCAACATCAGTGCCTGACCTCATAAATGCTCTACAGAATGAATGAGCACAACAGAAACTCTCCACAATCTTGTGGAAAGCATATCTTTACCATTTTTTCCTCAAGATTATGATCAAATATATGTTTTTCTAAACAACAATGTGAATGATAAAAGATGTTCTGTTTGTATTTAAGGAGGGTGAACCTAACCTTGTTGACATGTTGTACATTCACTGTTCTCTTTTACAGGTGACCTTTATTATATTATTTGCAGTCTGTATTCTTTATTACTGAAGTTATTTTGAACAGAACCTTGAAAATCTTTGAAATGTTCCTAGTCATGTTTCCTAACGTGAATGACTTTGATATGTTTACAAAATGCATATTCTGAGATTATAAGCAAATAGTACCTTAAATTATATTTATAGACAAGCTATTACCAAACAGATGCATTTATAGAAACACAATATGGCTGTGCACTGTAGTGATCACAGATCTGATCAGAAACTGTTCAGTGATTAGTGTTCATGATTTTTAGTTGGACTAATGTTAACAGCAGAGTAAAAGATTACCAAAAATGCCAGCTGTGTTAACAACAGAATCTGTGAGCATCCTCAGTGATAACATATTCCACACATTTCAGTAGTATTTTTAACATGACCTTGTCAGAGTGTTCTGACCATTTGACCCCGAGGGAATTCCTAATGCCATTTTTAGGACCATTCAATTACTGTAGTAGCTAAAGTCATCTCGTAAATCAAGGTGGTATCAAGACTAAATAAAATACCTATCAACATGCATTCCGTTATTACATAATACTGCAAAACTGTCATTCGATTATCAGTGTTTAAACTGTATTTCAACAAGTAGCAGCTGTTACACATGGCTGCTTTGTTACTTGACAATACACCACACTTACAGTCGACAAAATCTATTTAAAAAATTCTGTTTGTTACACACTAATTTCTCAAAAAAGCTTTGCTTAGCTGGCAATTTAGCCCAGCTGAGGAAAAGTGCATCCCAACTGGTATTCCTTGATGCATCATTTATGTTTGATGAATCATATAAAGAGTGAAAAGGGAATGTACAGCCCTGGGAAAACAAGATCCTTGGAACATAGGACTCAACACACTTGATGGATAATATTCCTGTTGGTTTATCCTCTTTGTTAGTTACCAAAGTCAATAGTAACATAGTTATACATGCAGCACTTTAGTCCTGTAAGAGTGGAATATAAACATTTTTTTTTTACTTGCAAGCACATTATGTAACTCAACTATTCTTCATCATAAGCTAAAGCATAACTGAGAGTTCAGAAATGTAAACTGAAGGTGTAAAGCGTCCTTTTACTCCCAGGTCTGGCTACTGTACCTTAATTACAAAAAAGAAAGAGTCAGTTAAGATAGTTGCTATGAAATAAGTTTAATAATTGCTGTCAATGGATAAGTGGGGTGTGTTGGGTGGGGGGGGTAGGTCAGTTGATTAGTGGGGTGTGTTTGTGGGGGTTGGGGGGTTGGGGGCAGCAGTTCCTGTAGATTTAGCTGCATGCATCAAAAGCCCAGCCTAGCTCTTTTAAAAAACTCTTCTTCCCACATTTGACCTTGCCAAAGCGCTCCAGCTGCAGTTCTGGCACTGCAGAACGCCAGCCAATCAGAGCCTGAGAAGTCCGTGGGACTGGGGGAGAGTGATCCACCTTCAAAAAAAATACATAGGTTGCATTTCTGTACTTCAGTCTGGAATTATTTTGTATACTTAGGTAAAATAGTTTTTGCTCAATTTTATCCTGCTCCCCTTCTCTAGACACTACAAGGCCTCTATAAATGAATCATTATCAGTCAGAGAAACACAGAGATAACCTGTATGTACTTCTCCAGGGGAGTAGGAGGGCGTGTTTTCAGATGCTGAGGAAGCTCCAGTTTCACCGCTGAACTGTTCATTCTTTTACTCTCCTCCAAAGTCTAAAAAAGATTTACAACACAATAAACCAATAAACCTGATGTGTTAAAATGTGCAGTAACAAATTTCACTTCTGTTTCAGGACTGGTATTTTGTTCATACAGGTGGAAGGAAACCAATATAAATGGCATTGAGAGATGCTACAACTGTTAGACCTGTTTTAACGGCTTCTGAGTATAGGACGATTTCTGTGAAGAATTTGGATTTAAGTTAAAATTCAGTTTTAAAGTCAGACTAGGTGCTTTGAAATGTGCCATTCTAGAGCAGCTTGACAATTCGTAATTGTTTACTACACAGTAGTGACAGAAAGTTAGGCTGTTTGTAAGATCATGCCCAAGAACTGAGAACAGAGTCCCTACCCCTAACTGAATAACCCGCTCAAGAGTTTCAGAAGGACCCCTGATTATCAGATCAAAATCACCTCAGTACTGACCTCACTTCCCATATAAACAGACCTTTGTTTTCTACGTGTCCTTGTGACATACTGACTATGTTCTGAGTGTTCTTGCTTCACTGCCTGACCGTGGACTGACCCTTGCCCTGCGGTTGTGGATCTATGCTTTAGCCTCGTTATTTGGATCTGTTCCGGAATCCCTTCCCTGGTCATTGGGTTACTCAGTTGTGATTTTGCTGAGAATGCCTCACCAACTGTTTTGCCTACTCTGAACTTTTTATACCAGGATTTGTGCTCATACCCTGCGTCAATAAATCTATCAGCTTGGAGCTTTGCACTTGGGTCCATGTCTGTTATCGTTACACTATCATATAAAGTGGTAACAAATACGTCACCTGAAACCTGAGACATTCATAGCAGTAAGGTACATAAGTGCAAAGTATTTTCAGGTGAAACAGTAACCAAATTAAACTTTTTTATACTATTATTACTGTTACATACAGTATCAAACTTGTCTTAATGGCCTATCAGTTTCACAGTTTTGCTTCATCCCAGCTCTACATACATAGGGAGAGATGTAAATTCGCCTGAAAGCCCTGCTGCTATTTACATAAGAGATAAAATAAGAGATAAGATAAACCTTTATAAATCCCACAAGTGGGAAATTTGCTTTGTCATGGCAGAAAGTGGACAGTTAAGAGGAGCAAAAATTAAGAAAACAATAGAGTAGACTAAAATACTATATCAACAGTACAGTATAAAATGTACACTGCAATCTAGAAATATAAAATTTAAAAAATTTTAAATTGCACATTTTGTAACAAAATTGCACTCAAGTAACATTGCGCATAAGAGAAACTACCATGGTGTACTGGATGTGTGTGTTTGTTAGTCTGTGCGTGTGTGGTCATCTGCAAGATCTCTGTTCTGGAGTCTAACAGCGGTTGGAAGGAAAGACCTGCGGAGTCTCTCCGTCCCACATCGTGGGTGCCGCAGCCTGCCACTGAAGGAGCTGCTCAGTGCTGTCAGAGTCGCCTGCATGG